>JAHUTJ010075524.1:0-16768 GCA_036250325.1 Characodon lateralis | reverse complement strand
GAACAAAACGTGGCTGCGGCAAAAACAGAGACTCTAATATACAAACAAAACCAAACTTGACAAAACATGAACAAGACTAAAACATGACCAGAAAAATAATAAACAGAAGCATGATTCAAAATCTAAGCAGTGAAAAACATATAAGGAAAAAACACGAAACCAAAAACCAAACAACCCCAAATCATAAGCAGCTTGGACCATTTAGGAGTTCAAAACAAGTCAGTGTTTACAAATTTTATTAAATTAAATTCATTCAATGTATTTTCTTTGAATCTTGTAAATCAAATCTACATGTTCTCTTGTAAAATCTAGCACCATCACTTGTTTAAGGTTAAGCATTCAAGTTCTCACAGTTTTATTTCTTTACCACACAGCTTCATTGAAATGGCTCCTCTGTGAAATGTCATCTGGCCCACAAATGTTTCAGAGGAACATGTCTTTATCACATGGATGATCCGTACATGTAAGCTGATGCCATCTGGATTGTTAAATGTAAAACTGTTAAACTGATATTTTAACAGTGAAAATGTAAGATAGATTTACATTCATAAGCAATGTTTGATTTTAGGTCAAATTTTAAAATGTTGTTTAATGATTCTAGGTCTAAACCAAAACTTTAAATCAGTGTTTGTTTTGCCAAAGCCATTTACATAAACATTTTAGCCATTGGTGATTTTCAATTCTTGTTAGAAACTCTAAACATCTGAATCTGACAAATAAGATATAAACTGGCTTAATATACTTACCACTGAGGAGAATGTGAATGTTTTCATAACTCTGTGCCCTTAGTGGCCTTACTGACCTTCACATCCTCCAGTCAGCCTTTGAACCAAATCCAACAGGACTTCTGGAAGAACACACATAATGACACTCACACCACAAGCCAGAATACACATCTAAATGCACATATAAATGTATAAATATAAATATTCTGTATGTTAAGAAAGTCAAAATGCCATCTCGAAAAGAAGAGTGACCTTTAATATAAAACAATTCTTTGTTCAGTTTTTTTTACTGAGACAAACCCACCAATGAGGTACAGTTAAAGTAAAAGAAAGTTTCCAAGTAATCATTTTCTGTATGACTTTATCAATCACTCAAATTGCTGTGGAACTCTTTTTACATGCATGCGTGGGTTTTCACCGGGTACTCCGGCTTCCTCCCACAGTCCAAAGACATGCCTGTTAGGTTAATTGGTATCTCTAAATTGCCCTTAGGTGTATGAATGAGTGTGTGTGTGTGGTTGTTTGTGTGTTGCCCTGCGATGGACTGGCGACCTGTCCAGGGTGTACCCTGCCTCTCGCCCATAGACTACTGGAGATAGGCACCAGCTTCCCCGCGACCCACTATGGAATAAGTGGTAGAAAATGACTGACTGACTGACTGATTTTAGTTTATTTATGTTTGCATGTTTATTAACTTATGAAGAGATCCCTTGAGGTCACCACAACATGTCAGTCAGGTTCAGGTTGAGGTCTAGATTTTGACTGGCTAATTTCAACTCCTTGATTAATCTGTCTGAATACTTTGGATCTTCTAACCCCTGGTAGGTTAGAGGATCTATTGTACTGAGGTTTAGGTCCATAAGGAGGGCTTTCATGTCATTATTTAAGTATAGATCTGTTTGTGTGATGAAGATGTGTACGACACAGCCCAGGGCATGAGTGAACTAAGGTTCTACTTAGGGCCCCCAATCATCAGGGGGCTCCCATTAATGCTTACATTTGAAAACAAACCATAGATTTGTATATTTTTTTTGTTGAGATTTTCAATATTATTAAATTTGATTTCATGGCTTCAGCATATATACATTAAAAGATTTTTTAATTGTGTAATTTTTTTTATTTTTTATTTAAAAGAATTGTCAAGTTCACTGTGTAAGAATGCAAAGAATAATAAAATTTTTTTTGATTGTTGTGAAATATAGTTACAATCAGATGCTACAGGTTTAATCTTTTCCTTGCATTGAGCTCGGTTTATTCACAAACACATCTAAGCAAATAACAACCAACAACAATAATCTGCTTTAAGGCTCATCCGATTAAATTCATCTCCCTCTTCCAGATTCCATCAGATCTGTTTTGAAACGCTGTTAGTGGTGATGATGTTCATAACACGTAGAGGCGGCTCAGATCAAAATCTGCTTAAGGTTCCATACAACCTTGAGGTGGCCCTGAGCTGTGTTGTCACTGAAAGTGAACCTGTTTCCTGACAGGAAGCAATTGTCTACAAGAAGGCTGAGGACAGACACGTGGACCAAGTCACATGTATAGTCACAAGTAGTAGAACATGTATCATTTCTCTCCACATATTTTCCCCTGTCTGTCCTCAGTTTATGTGGAGTTATGTTACTATATGTTGAAACTTGACTCTTAAAAAGTCAGGTAGTTCATCCTGCATATTACAACCTATAATTATGTTTTACTATCCAACAGCTTATTCTCTGAACAGAAAAAATTCTGTCCAAATGACAGTGATCTCTGCTGACTGTAGTAATAGTGGTGGAAGTAAAAGACGACACCTGAAGTACTTTTTACAACCAGCCTTGGTACCTTTATCTTTCAATTGCACAATGTCAGAACTTCCCTAAGTGCTGCTGTATTTTCTGATTTCTAAGTGTGTGTCACAAATGGATTTTTAAAAACCTAATTTATTTTGATAAAAACTAAATGCTACGAAATAAAACTATTGTAAGCATGCCATTAAAGTCCAGCAAATGTCAGGAACTGGCACGTATTTTGGATCAGGTTGTAGTTATCCTCTCTTCAGGCACAAACACAGCAGATGCAGGGACATGATCAGAGATTGAGGTATATTTTTCTTGTTTCTTCTGATTTATTAAAAAACAAATATTAGTCAGGGCTGCATGGTTGCACAATTGGTAGCCCTCCTGGGTAAGGTCCTGGGTTTTTATCCCAGCCTGGGTTCTTTCTGCATGGAATTTGCATGTTCTCCCCGTGCATCCACGGGTTTTATCTGGGTAATCTGGATTCCTCCCACAGTCCAAACACATGACTCCCATGTTAATTGGTTATGCTAAAGTTTCCTAAGATATAAGTGTATGAATGGTGTCTGTCCTTTGTGTCTCTGTGTTGTCCTGTGACAGACCGGTGACCTGTCCAGGGTGTACCTCACCTGAAGTCTGCTGGAAATAGGCCCAAGCCCCCTGTGAACCTTCAAGGAAAAGCAGGGATAGACAGTCGATGCATGATTAATAAAAGGCAAGTTTGCTTTTGCAACTCTCCTCCATGTCTTGACATGCTTGTTAAATCTTTAATGAGAATTAAACATGTCACCAAAATATTTAATTTCTGAGGCTTGTTTTGAAACTTATCCATTAATCTTTAGATGTTAATCAGTACTGTAAACATCAAACCCTAGAAAAAAAGCAAAGTGCGCATGTTTCAGTGCTGCCTTTTTAATACTCAGGATGAGACATGACTTTTTACACAATGCTGCAAAACACTCCAAATGTCGAGACAGTTGATTTGCATCAGATGCAATGTCCATATCAACAACATAAAAAAAAGCATTTAATTCCCATATCTCTGGTAACTGGCACCAGGACACAAATATATAACCTAAAAAGAAGCGGCCAAACACTGAGCCTAGGGCTACACTAATATTCATTTTTCAAAATGGGGTTTTATTACCACTAAGGACAAAACATTGTTAACAGTGTATAATAAATGATCAAAACCATTCTGAAACTTTATGAGCAAAATGTTTATTTGATCATTTCTGAATAGCGGTTGTCAACAGTGTGGCCGAGGGCCCATTTGTGGCCACAATTGAATTGACCACAATTCAAGAATGGCATAAATTTTGTTTGCAAACTCAGATGGTGCAGATACATACAATGAAACAAAATATACATGCAACTCTTTTGTTTTTGCTCCCAGTTTTCATCAGCTGAACTCAAAGATCTAAAACATTTTCTAAATAAGCAAAATAACCATTTCTCTCAAATATTGTTCAAAAATCTAATAGTGAGCACTTCTCTTCTGCATAGATAATCCATCCCACCTTGCAGGTGTGGCATATCAAGATGCTGATTAGACAGCATGATTATTGTACAAGTGTGCCTTAGGCTGGCCATAATAAAACACCACTCTGAAATGTGCTGGTTTGCTTCATTGGAGGGGTCTGAAAACCAGTCAGTATCTGGTGTGACCACCATTTGGCTCACACAGTGCAACACATCTCCTTTGCATAGAGTTAATCAGGTTGATTGTGGCCTGTGGAATGTTGGTCCACTCCTCTTCAATGGCTGTGCGAAGTTAATGGATATTGGCAGGAACTGGAACACACCGTCGTATACGCCGACCCAGGGCATCCCAAACATTCTCAATGGGTGATATGTCCGGTGAGTATGCTGGCCATGCAAGAACTGGGATGTTTTCAGTTTCCAGGAATTGTGTACAGATCCGTGCAACACGGGGACGTGTATTATCATGCTGCAACAAGAGGTGATAGTCGTAGATGAATGGCACAACAATGAGCCTTAGGATCTCATCATGGTATCTCTGTGCATTCAAAATGCCATTGATAAAATGCACCTGTGTTCAATGTCCATGACATACGCCTGCCCATATGAAAACCCCACCGCCACCATGGGCCATTCGATACACAATGTTGACATCAGCAAAGCGTTCACTCACACCACCCCACACACGCTGTCTGCCATCTGCCCTGAACATTAAAGACCGGGATTCAGCCATGAAAAGCACACCTCTCCACTCTTCCAGATGCTATCTATTGGTTACGACAATGAACTGCAGTCAGGTCTAAGCATGCAGATGAGCTTCCCTGCAGTTTGTGCAGAAATTCTTTGGTTGTGCAAACTGATTATTTCAGCAGC
The DNA here is from genome assembly GCA_036250325.1 of Characodon lateralis. Lineage (NCBI taxonomy): Eukaryota > Metazoa > Chordata > Actinopteri > Cyprinodontiformes > Goodeidae > Characodon > Characodon lateralis. The sequence continues at coordinate 11,907 of JAHUTJ010075524.1, read as the reverse complement.
TGTTCAGGTGGCTGGTCTCAGACGATCTTAGAGGTGAACATATTGGATATGGAGGTCCTGCGCTGGTGTGGTTACACGTGGTCTGTGATTGTGAGGCGGGTTGTACTGCCAAAAAACGCCTTTGGAGATGGCTTATGGTAGAGGGATGAACATTCAATTCATGGGCAACAGCTCTGGTCGACATCCCTGCAGTCAGCATCCCAATTATGTTCCCTCAAAACTTGAGACATCTGTGTGATAAAACAACACATTTCAGAGTGGCCAGTCCAAGGCACACCTGTGCAATAATCATGCTGTCTAATCAGCATCTTGATATGCCACACCTACAAGTTGGGATGGATTATCCATGCTAGGAGAAGTGCCGACTATCACAGATTTCGACAGATTTGCGAGCAATATTTCAGAGAAATGGTTATTTTGTGCATAAAGACAATATTTTATATCTTTGAGTTCAGCTCATGAAAACTGGGAGCAAAAAAGTGTTGCATTTATATTTTGGTTCAGTGTATGTGAAAACATGTTTGAATGCATTGTTCACTATTGAGCAACCTTTCAGAAAGGTTACAGAGAAATAAACATATTTTCAAAATGTAAGGTGCAACACAACAAATTCTTCCTTTTTTTTGTTGCTTTTAATTAAATTTGATAGTAAATACGACAACATCCAGTGACTTTCACTAAAAATCAGATGTGGGTACACCCATTTATTAAACTTGACTAAATGAAGCAAAAGTGTGCTATACATTGTTCTTATTGCTAGAAATACATCGTATGCTGTTCTTTTTCTTTGTTAACCAAATAAACCTGCAAAAGCCTTTATATGCTTCTATTCTTCAATGCTTTCAGATCCTTTTTCTACAGAAAGACTATTTTCCTTGTTTAATTAAAATATTGTGTGTTTAGTTTAGTGTTGAGCAGGTAAAAATGAAAAATAAAATGTGATGGCTTTTGTAATTATGTTTTAAATTAATTAGATGGTAAATTTCCTGCACGGTGGCGCAGTTGGTAGCACTGTTGCCTTGCAGCAAGAAGGTCCTGGGTGTGATTCCCGGCCTGGGGTCTTTCTGCATGGAGTTTGTATGTTCTCCCTGTGCATGCGTGGGTTCTCACCGGGTACTCCGGCTTCCTCCCACAGTCCAAAGACAGAGGTGAGGTTAATTGGTCACTCTAAATTGCCCTCAGGTGTATGAATGAGTGTGTGCATGGTTGTTTGTGTGTTGCCGAGCGATGGACTGGCGACCTGTCTAGGGTGTACCCCGCCTCTCGCCCATAGACTGCTGGAGATAGGCACCAGCTTCCCCGTGACCCACTATGGAATAAGCGGTAGAAAATGACTGACTGATTGATAATAAAATATTAGTAGANTGTTGCCCTGCGATGGACTGGCGACCTGTCCAGGGTGTACCCCGCCTCTCGCCCATAGACTGCTGGAGATAGGCACCAGCTTCCCCGTGACCCACTATGGAATAAGCGGTAGAAAATGACTGACTGATTGATAATAAAATATTAGTAGACGCCTGAGAACTACCAACTTGACATTTTTGGCCCTCAAGGCAAACAGTTTGGACACAACTGGTTTAGAGTTTCAAATTCTGTATTTAAATCCAGAAATCCAGAAACTAATACGTTTAATAAAGAAGTAATTAGCAGGGTCCTCACAATAAAGAGAAAAAAAAAAAACCAACATATATTGTAAACGGTATAAATTGTTTAACACTAGCTGCCTCATTAAATTATGAACCACAACTTTCTCTAAAACCTTGAAAATATTTGATAAAATACCTCTTACGTTCTTGTCATTATTTGCCATCATTGTCCATTACTGGATCACATATCATGACAATAAAAAGTTACACACCTTTCTGGAACCTCTGCACTTCATTTGAGTATTTTAAGAAAAACAGTAAATCTATTATGTGAAGTTAAACTGCAGTAAAATGCATACCTCACTTATACAGATCAACTCTACCACAAATGTTCAAGCTACCTGTAATAAAGTGACATAAGCGCCTGGGCTCACAGTATGTTTCAGCTGTAAGATAAAAGAAAAAGTCTACACAATTGTATTTTCCTCCCCTAAACATCTAAAATAGAAAAAAATCATTTAAAGCAGAATGGAGTTTTTGATTGAGTCCATAGACCTTGAGTTGAATTCAGTTATCCCAGGTGAGCTTTATGAGCACCAGATGAAGCTGACTTCATAAGGTGTGATGCAGGACTGGAGGAATTAAAAAGAGGAACTCAATGAAAGCTTTCTTATCTTGAGAAGTACTGTAGGAGTCTGTGTGGTGCTGAAAAGAGGGAGAGGAGCTGACATACAGGTGGGTTTGGTTAAGAGGGAAGGAGGAGGTGGTGAGCAGAGTGGGAGGAGTTTGAGAGGACTGCCAGGAGGTGCCTGTGTGGAGGGTACAGCCTCGGACCAGTTTATTACTGGAACCAGCAGCACATGACTGAGACTAATCTTTTGAGCTGTTTGCTAATATTGGTATAAACTGAATAATTTAGCCAAAAATGAATTTAATTATTATGTGGGCATAATCTAAATTCCTCAAAACCAAGAATGCTAACTTTAAAGTTCAACCGTATAATTTGTAGGTTTTTGTTTAAATTTTGTCTTTTTGTTTTTCATGCCATGGGCCTCATTTTAGTTTGTTAGAATAAACAGTTCTTCCCTAAGCTTCTTGCATAAGGAGAACCGGAAGAAAACTGTGGAACTCTGCAAGTGTGGCTCATTTTTGCGTACACTTTCAAGATAAATGTGCCCTGTTCATCTTTTGAAATAGTTATATGCCAGTATAAACACCATGGGAATGTCCACCCATTAAACTATGCAGGAACTTCAGTTTCAATTTCAGTAATTAAAAGTGTCTAATTTTTGGAAAAAGTATCAACTTCCCATTTTCTGAGTAATAAAAATGATGATTTAAATATTTGTAAATTTTCAAAGAGCTCTGAGATCTGTTGGGATCCTCAAACCTTTAAATGGTAGCTTTTTTCTTTTTTTTCTTAAACACTGCAAAACTAATATTACATTAAACACTAAAAATAGTATTTCACAGCCATTAAACTATGCAGGAAGGCCGAGTTGATCTGAGAGATAAACGTATTTAGGCAGCATCTCTGTATTCTTGAATCCCAGAACAAAAGAAAATGTAAAACTTCGCATGGAGAAACAGCCAGCTCTCTTCAAGAGGTCAACATATGAAACTCCTTGCATGCAGTATTAAAACTGAACCCTGATTGGCATAATTTTACAGCAAACCCAAATTTCTGTCATAAAGAATACCATGGATGTAGTCATAAATGGTTACCATCATGTTTAAAATAATTTAATAGCATTGTTTATCGTTTTATTGTTCTGTATTGTTAAGTCTTAGAGGGGGGTATGTTTTTACTCTGTTTTGCATGTTAACCATATATTTTATTTTGTATAGAATAACCCCAATTAGGGAGAAACATTGCAAATTAATTAGTCTATAATTTTTGTAGTGCTTAGTATTGTAGTATTAGTTGATACCGAACACTAGTCTCTAAAGAAATAAATTAAGAAATTAAATTAAAAAGACTTTGGAAGGATGCTGGCTGAAGAGAGTCCCATTATACACAGCAAAACATGCCCTATACCAGCGGTGGCATGAAGGTCCCATTGGAGAAGAAGAATTAGTCTTTGAAAGGGTTTTCCCAATAGACAATGATGCTAATTATCTCATCAGATTTGTTACAAACTAGTTTAAGAGTGACAAAATCAGTGTTTTGAATCAACCATCACAAAGCCAGATCTCAGTCACATAGTGTGGAGAGAGCTGAAAAAAATCTGTGGGAGCAAACCCTACAAACCTAAAACCTGACTCAGTTACACCAGTTCTGTCAGAAGGAAAGAGTCACGTCTATTGAGAAATGAGAAGCTCATGAAAGGATATCCAAAAGATTTGGCCATCTTACTTGACATAAAATAGTGGACATTAGTCTGGCAATAAGAAAAAGAGATGATATACTTTTTTGTACAGTGTATGTACATATCTGGTGTTTACAGTAGAAGTATAAATTACAAAAAATTTATTTTTTCAAAATTGTCATTGCACCTTCAATTATAAGTCTTGTTCTTTTTTTACTATACGACCTTTTTGGCATTTTTGCATTACTTATGACATACGGTTTACCAGCAGGGTTGTAGCAGATATATGTGTTTTTATTGTTGTTTACTAGATTTTTAGCATTTTCTTTAGCACTAATCTATACCAATCATAACAAACAGCACTGAGCCTTTGAATATGTTTCAGGCAGTGATTTTGTCACTCTCATAACTGTAATTGTAAAACTAAATGTATTTCAGACAGTTTTCGCTGGTTACTTTTTACCGCTTCACTTTTAATCTTTAATCTTTTATACCTTTTTTCATATGTTTGTACTTACACCAAGTGTTCTATCAGAATAATTAAAAATATAATAGTAGTGGCTCAAAGGTAAGGAGGATGACCAGTCGTTATATTACTGAAGAACTTGGGCAACATGGTTAATCTGTTTCTGGTTGCTCTTTCCTAATTTCATGGTTATGTTTGTGCTATGAGTTATCCAGTGTCTATCTGAACATCAGTAAACTGCTTTGATTATTTGATGATGAATCTTTCTTACATGTTAGAAGCCAAGCAAATTTCATGAAAGTGAGCTGTCTGTTCTGTGAAAACTCATTGACCTGCATCACCAGTTACAATATTAAAAAAGAAAGAAATTTAAGTAATTCAAAAGGAATTTGTGTGTATATTCCACTGATGGGTAAACGTCTGATGTTGTAGACTTACTGGGTAAATAAAGCTGAGTGGAAGTCATGAAACTCAAATATTTGAGAGATGTCTAAGATTTAGTCTGGGCTCTGATAGAAAGTCTGAGGTGGTCCGTTTGCTGGTGGGTGCCAGACTCTACAAGGCAGCATTTGTAAACAGGCATAAATATTTAAAACCAGCAGTGCTCTGTCTGATTTACAGTTACATATATTTCTGTGACTTAAACTTTCATTTAATTAATGACTGAAAAGGTGTAATTCAATGTTGAGAAGTTCATCTTAGCAGGCATTGTCCTTATACAAGCTTGATCTGATTGATTGTCCCTATATTCAGTCAAAATGCGTTTCTACATAAAACATCGGCCTACATTTTCCAAAAAACACAGCAACTCTTTCTGTAGAAAAAGGTGCTGTGTATTGAACTCCCATCCTGTGTGTTTTTCCCATCCTGGTAAATAATATTCTGCATTTAAGTATGGCATTTGATAAGGCGGACCACAGTGTGTGACTTAGTAGCCTTGAACATCTGGCTAGTATTTCTGGCTCTGCATTGGTCTGCTTTTTTACAATAAATGAAACAGAAGCTTTTCTGAAAAATCTCATATGTACTTCTTTGTGTAACTATGTCTTTGTTTATCTATGAAAGTGCATTCATTCATTTATTCATTCATTATTTACCACATGTTTTAGTGTTGACACATTTATCCAAGTGACATTCATATTTAATTAATCATTAATTAAAACCTGTCAGGAAGCCAAATATACTGAATTGTACTTTTATGTTTGGTAGTTTATGTAAAATAGGAACAATAAAATAATAAGAAACAGAAAGGAACAGACGGAATCAAACCAAGATGCATCTGCCGCTACATTCTATTTCCTTTTTGCAGGGTATTTCAGCAGAAAATCATGTTTGTCATCATCAAATAAGGTTTTTTACATCCTTACAAAGAAAACATGACAAAGAGGAGCTACTTCCTGCAGTTCTTGCAGTTTGACGCTAGAGGGAGAAAGACACCATGCAAAAATATTTAGCTTCAGGTTCCTGAGCAGCAAAACCTCTTCAGACAACACTAACTTGAATGCACTGAATGGTTAAAATCTGAGATGTACTTTGGGAGTCATGATTTGATTCTAAGAATAAAGACAAAGGTTTACACAACATTTGTTTATTTTATTTTATTGTATGTTATATGAGATTATCTCTGCCAGTATTCTGTCGTTCTTTATGTATCAGTGAGCTGAGATGGTAATTGCCTATGCAATACATGTTGGATCTCATGTGGATGTTAAGCACGGCTTTATTTTTTAGTTGCTGATCCCAGATTTTAATAGATAAAGACTTTATGGGGGTTTTCTAATCCTTACATTTTTGTTCTTGGCAGCAAACAATTGCTTCATGTCTTTCACACCGATGCCCCGTCTTCCTTTCATCTTAGTACACGGTTTCTTCCAAGTTTCTTCTTCAGAAGATGACAGCAGGAATTAAGTTTGCAAAGACCTCTAGAACAATATCTTTCAAACAGATTTCAACATAGAGATGTTTGGTTATGATGCACAGCACAGGTTTTGTCAATATTTTATCTTGTAGTTGTTCACAAAGTAGTTTCTTATTCCTTCGCAGTTATATTGCTGTTCTGGATTTTTGTGTGACATGCTGTGAATACCCCATCATAGCATGAAGAGCCTCAGCTTGAAAACAAGAAACATTGTGTGTACTCTGCTAAGAGAAGGAAGACACCATTAAAACTCTGCTCTGCTTCCTTTTCTCTAAATAACTGAAACCCAACACTTCCTGGTCATTCTACCAGTAAAATGCTTGCTCTAGTTTCTATTTACCATAAAGAGCTATTAATCTTCTCTTTATGGGTAATCAGTGTCACAAAAGCAACTTTTATCTTTACTACAACAGAGTAACCAGATAAAAGCTCACATGACACACCTGCTTCAGAGCAGATAAGTTTTATGCCAACTTAACAATCAAACTAATAGGGACATCAAGGTCACATAAGGCACTGGCTCAGGTCAATGTGTTTTACTGATCAAATATCTCCCTAATGATGACACCTTTTTAGGTCACATATCTCAAGGTGTGACTTGACTGGGGAGATTAGACAAGGCTGCCCTGCAGGTGTTAGAAAGATGCTGATTTTATGTCTTGGACATGGCTGACAGCTTATCTGGTGGGGCTTTGAACCATTTGGATGATGTTAGAGTACTAAATCTACCCTGTTGTGGAAGTAGGGAGACAGACCACAATAACTTTCCATTTTTGTCTCAGACACGTTCTCCTCTGCGACAACTTCGTGGTCAAAGAGTTTGCCACCACCTCATTTATATAGATTGTTTTCATAGAAGTCATTTTCAGTAGAGCGAAGCGCAAAGAGGAAGAGCACACAGAGCACCGAGAGAGATGGTTCAGAAGGTTTCTGTGCAAGCTTTAATATGTATATCAGTGGTTCTCGTACTAGTACAGACATGGTTACATGGGATTAGGGCCATAAGACCTTTTGAAAATTAGAGAATTTCATGTTATAATTACATCAATTTCATTCAAAACATGTGTGTAAAACGTTGATATATATCTTATATGTTTTATATCGCTAAAATATCCTGGGGTAAAACTGACTCCAAAGAACATCGATGCGTACATCATGTGCACATGACTGAAAAAAATATTGTCTTGTCAATTTTATGTTTACATGTATTTCCCCATTAAATTACAAAAAGTCACTAAATATGAAGCTGAACAAATCATGTAAAATCTTTATTTAGAGACCTTAAACATTGAATGTAGTCCAGCTGACCCCAAAATTAATAGAAGAGTCAACAGTTTCTTGAAGGTGGCTGCGTCTTTTTTCCCTTTCTATCATGTACATAAGTAAATTAATATTGCCTTTCAAATCCTACGCATCTTTCAGACAGATGTATTGCAGTGTTCCACGGAAAAATGAAAGCAGTAGCTATGAAACTGATACTCCTAGCATGCTTGTTCTTGTCCATTGTCCCATTTAGGGTTTGCATTTCAAATAAGACCAGCTAAGATTCTAGAAAGAACAAAAACATGATCTGATTTCCTCAGTTTGACAGATTTTGCGTCTGAGTTATTTAGAGTTTAAATGTTTACACACCTGGCTGTGAGCAAACACAGTGATCTAGCAAACAGGCAGCACCAGTTTAGGAACAATGTGACCTTTTGTATATATGTTTCAGTGTAAATGTTAGACTGAACATGTTCCCGCTGCCTGAGGCTATTGAAGTTAACTTGCATCTGTTATTAAGTTATTGCCAAGGTTGTTTATCATTTCCCTGGAATTCTTTCAGCCCACAAGCAGCAGGTTTTCTTGTCCTGATAGATTGTTCCTGAGTTCGTTCTTTCAACTGTTTGCTAAAAATTGTAGATAAAATTAAACATGTACAGGTTAAATGAGTTGTGCAATCAAGATAGAATATTTCATGAAAGGTGTAGTTTTTTAACTACACCTAAATACTTTAAGAGTGAATTCCTGTCATTTAAGAGAACTGAAACTCAACACTTTGTGAAAAATGTTCAGCAAATGATACAAGGTACACTGAGTTGCTTCTATGCATGTGTACATTTGTTTTTAATTATGTAGTATCTGTCCCTACCTCAAAGTCCTGTTCTTTAAGGTAAGTCTGATCAGGTGTGTTGCAAAACAGATTGGGGGAACTACCAGTGAGCTCAGCCAACTGCTTTCGTTTATGTTCTGGCAAATGACCGAACAAACTAAGTTGCTAAGCATGTTCATGTTTCTCAAAAGACCGCCAAAAAGGTTATTGCAATGCTGTGACCTGTTTCCTCATTCAGTGACAACCATGAGGAAACACTGACCTTATTTACAAGGACAGGCTGTACATCAAAAATGTCCTTACAAACCTCAGATTCTTTCACACAAGGACCATGGCAGACTTGTTTTCCCCAATCTGTAGTTTAAATCAAGTAGTTCTCTTTTGAGATCCAATTCATGAAAGTGTTGAGGCCTAAACATTTGGTCTGAATATGTGAAGCACAACTGGCAGAATCACCTGCACGAAACTGACATCTCTCTGGACAATTAGTACAGACCTGCTTCATATTGTCTTGGGCTTTAGCCAGGTTATCTTTTGCCAATTTATGTGCTACATACAAACTTTCCTGGAACTCATGAACATAGTCAGCTAAACTTTTTCTTGGATCACTGCTCTTATTTCTTATTTATCAAATTTGCTAAGGGCCCTCAAACAGGATGTGCAAACACTAAGACAATTGAATTAAACCCAGTAATCTCCTGTGTTACCTCCCTGGCAACCAACATTAGCCCAGGCAAAATGTCCTCCCAGTTTTTGCGCTTCTGTGTACAAAAGCCCCGGTGCAAAGAATTTAGGGTCTGATGGAAACATTCTAGTGCCCTGTGACTTTGAGCTTGATAGACTGACGACAGAGGATGTTTCACTCCAAGTTGCTTCAGCATCTTTTCAAACTGCCGGGTAGAGATGTTTGAATCCTGATCCCTTTGAATAACCTGAAATATACCAAAGATTACGGACTCGGTTGTTACTGAGTGTATTGGAAAGGCAGCTAGGAATTTGGAAACCAGACACATGACACACACTTTTCTCTTGAGTTCAGAGGAGGCCAATGGCCAACACAGTCAATAATGAGTTGCTGAAATTGGTCAACAACTGCAAAGACTGGGAGAAATGAAGCAGGTTTAAGAACCTGATTTGTTTTTCCAGTCGTCTGGCATATGTGACAGGTTCTGACGTGTTATGATAAATGCTTTCTCAGTTGTGGCTACAAACAAATTATATTTGCACATAAAACAGACAAAGGATAATCAGATAAACTGATGCACTGTGTTACTCTTACGGTTTTTAGAGGAATCTTCTCACTGTGTTCTGTGAAAGAGACTAATAAATATTTTGTTAATAAAAGGCAACTACATCAACAGGGAGTATCAACTTGAGGAAATGGCCAGTCAATACTGAAGGTTTCCATAAGAACCGTTACAGCTACAGACTTACCATTTGTTGTTTTCCATGCTTTATTATTTTGACTCCAAGACAACCACCGAAATTTACCCAGTTATTGAAGGTCAAATTATATTTATGAGCTATTGTCTCACCAAGTGATTTTAATTGTTGCACTGCATTAAAACTCAAGGTTTTCACTTGTTTATCTTCTTTCCTTACATTCCTAAGCTGCTGTCAAAAGGTTTTAGGAACTTTTTCATAGGCTGTAAGGAGGGTTGTTTTCGCTGACTCATAAATTAAAATGTCTTCCATAGACAATGCAGAATATGCCTCGTCTGTCTTCCCTGTTAAGACACACTGAAGCGTTACAGTTCGGTCAACATTACGCCAAACCAGTAACATCAGATACTCTCTCTAACAACGAGAAGAAAGTTTTTAGAAGCTCTTTTAATAAATCTTATAAGCAGACACAAATTGCTTATGAGGCTGAAGTGTGAAGAAGAATTACCACCTGAAGGTAAACAAATCCCACCGAGGTTTTGTCTCAGAGTCAATTTTCTCAAAACAACTTGTGATAGAAGCAACTGTTGAGATCATAAACGTTTTTGTTCTGCTCCGTGATATAATCTGCATGGAGTAAGAACTTCTGTGTTAGATCTTAACCTTGTGAAAAACTGTTGAAATAGGTGAAAAGGTCAGGCCTGAGTTATCTGTGTTCTACAGATGTAAAAATTAATGGTTTCTAAAATAGGAATGATATGTAACTGTAACCAACAAGCTGGAAAAAAAGCTTATGATTGAAAATGTCAGTTGACAAATTGTTTAAACATAGTACTCAGTGATAAAAGTACATTTGCTCATTACTAACTCCACTCCCTGATTACTCATGTTTTTATTGTTCCTAAGTATATACTCAAATGTGTAATCTTGTTATCCTTACTGGTTAATGTTTACAGAGTCATAATTCCACTATTACCTACATATTATCTGTTAATTGTTACCTAATCTAGTTTAAATCTTTCACTTACACTGCTTTCGACCTTTACGCTAGTATGACTCTGACTGTACAGCATGTATTTATTCATCGTTTTTAGAATACAAGTGTAATAGTATTTATATCATGGACAGATTTCTTAATTTGAGTTCAAATTTGATATATTCTAAAAGTCAAAGGATTGCAAAAAGTTTCCTTTTAACCTAAAATATCAGAAAACACAAAAGATAATTCATGTGTCATTTTGCTCGTGATAGTTCTGACCCACATGCAGAGAAACACTCAGAAGAGGAGACTAGGTTATGAAGAAGGTTTATTTTCTTTAACAAGGATAAATGAGAACTGTTCTGGAACAGGTAGATCACCAACTGTACGGAAAGAAGAGGAAGAAGCAGGTGAATCAAAAATCCTGTAGTAAGCCCAGGGCAGATAAATCAAAACACTATACTTAACGTGGTGACTGTAACTTAAGGAAAGGCTTACTATGTTGGAGTAATAACCGCCAGGGGGAAATGAGGGATTCGGAGTCTGAGAGTTCAACACAGAAGTTTCTCTGGAACTGCTTGAGAGACTTGTGAAGGATGATGAGGAGTTCAGGAATGTAGTACTTGCATTGGAGGGTGAAAAGGTTACGCTTAGGCCTTGGTTCGGATGACGGTGAAACAGGAAGCTGCCAGCTGGTCTTTGTCTGGATGCAGGAAACAGGAATTTGGGCTCTTAACCCACGACAACAGGAATCCTTTCTCTAGAAGTTGGTAATCCAAATAAGCAAAACGATGCAGAGAGCGAAGTCAGGCATCAGCAAAGGTTATCCAAAGGTTCAGGTAAACAGCCTGCGAAGGAGCACATACGAATGTCACTTAGAGCAAAGAACAAAGCAAGGATTAATTGTGGCTTGAGCTTGTGCCACTGAAGGCAAACACTCTGGCGCTGAAGTGTTGGCAGCCTCCTGCTTAAATACACCTCCAAGCAATCAGCAGATTTGTCGCACCTGTCACCCAGCACACCTGAGAACTCCAGCACCATCTGAGAAGTGAACATACAGGTCCTTCTCAAAATATTAGCATATTGTGATAAAGTTCATTATTTTCCATAATGTCATGATGAAAATTTAACATTCATATATTTTAGATTCATTGCACACTAACTGAAATATTTC
>JAHUTJ010075523.1:0-16777 GCA_036250325.1 Characodon lateralis | reverse complement strand
GATAGATAGATAGATAGATAGATAGATAGATAGATAGATAGATAGATAGATAGATAGATAGATAGATAGATAGATAGATAGATAGATAGATAGATAGATAGATAGATAGATAGATAGATAGATTTGGGAGAAAAATAATTCTGTCTTGCAGCCCTCCTCCTTAGTCTAGACACTTGGAGAACAGGAGATGGTTGTGACAAGTTGAAGACAATCAGTACTTTTTAGAAATTCATACAGCTTCTTCGGGGTTCCTGTCGGCCTCTTGAGAGCCTCTCTGACCAGTTTCAGTTTAATCTTTTCCTCAATTCTGGAGAAATGTCCAGTTATTGTAATGTAATTTTGTCAACAATAAATGGTGAACATTGGTGTATTTATAAGGCAGTCGACTTTTTTGTTTCTCTTCCTACCTGATACCTTTGTACAATGAGACCATTTCTGCAATCTATAAACTATGGCTTTAGATAAAGGGTGCAAAGAAGAAAGTCACAAATAGTGGTAACACAGAAAAATGTGCGAGTAGTTGACTTGCTGCAAATAGTGGCAAAGAACAAAATGACAACCTACAGCTATGTGTGACGAAGAGAAGGTATCAGGCTGTTGTAGCTATATAAGGTTCTTCCACACACTATTGAGGCCCTATGTAGAAACTAAATAGTTTTTGTAGCTGTTAAACTAATAAATTGTTGAATTGACAATATATTTCTTTCTTACAACTTCAATCATCCAAATGACAGAAAACAGGAGCCAACAGTCAATAGCAAAATAAGCCTTTTCTTCCTTTCAAATGTTGCACCAGTAAATGGGAAATAAACAGTCTAACATTTATTGCCAAAAAATACTGTTAACTTTTTAGAGCTATTGTATATGCATATTTAGGTTTGGACACAATTACCTATTCATTTTAATTTGCACTTTGACATACAGTAAAATGAATCATGCATGTCAGTAGCAAGTTTGATCTCTAGTTTCCCTGTCACTCGGTGCTTTAACATATCAGCTTTATAACTGAAAAGATAATAGAAAATTAATTTTGTCAATGCTCCGACTTTGCCAAAACGTCCTTAGTAGTAACTTTTTTCCAGTGACCACAAGAGGGCAGTATGACACTTTAGCCTACAAGGAAAGCGGCCACTCATTCTAGTGTTCTTCAAGGTCAGCATTATTTTTCACATTTATAAAAGTTTGGAATGCTTATAAAACTCTCAAACATACAACAAAGTGTCATATATCTTCTCATCATACCACAATGATTGAAAAATATGTAAGCAGCATGATGCAAATCTCAATAACAGGTTCATGAAATGGTAAATCTGTTGACTTAGATCGCAGTATAGCAAGTAGCTTTGTTTAATTATATCAAAGATGGCCTCATAAAGGGACTGTAAACCACTAACAAAAAACAACAGCATGCTGTTTATGATTTGCTCTCTTAATTCCAATTACATCGGATGGGACTAAGGTTGCTCTTGGCAATAAGAATGAGACATCATTATTAATAAGGCCCTCACTGACACACACACACTTGCATTGCACACACACAGAGGGGAGAGGAGACACCATGTCAGGGAATGGCAGAAACAAGCATTGGTCTGTCTTCAGCTGGGGATGCAGTGGTTGCACCATTTGCTCACATGCTGGCAGATGTGTGTGCACACAAATACACACACAGAGATAGAGAGAGAAAGAAAGGCCATCTCTGGACTCATCCACAAGAAAAAGATTTGAGATGTGGAGGAGCTGAGTTTGTCGCACAGACCCACATACAGTACACACACATACGCTCTAAACATCTGAGCCCCCATTGGTTGACATCTCCCCACCCCACCGCCAGAGTCTCTGAGGGGTCTGCTGCAGCACTCTGCTCCAGGGTCCTGGAAATGCCGAAGCGAGCCTCTTTTCCCCCCTCTTACTTCTATTTTTGGGCTGCATAACCAAGGTTCTCAACCTCCCTCATTTTCCATGATTTTTCAGCGTACTGGTTCCCAGCATACACTGCCTGCTGCAGCCTCACCGCTTTCTAAACAGCCAGGAACAGCAGTGAGGCCTGCGACTTTCAAAGACTGCAAGATACCGCTGAGACAACGAGAATCTGAGCAATAAGCCAGCAAGGAAAGATGCATAAATCATGCCTCGGCTGCAGGGCCCAGGGGCAGCAACCCAGTGATCAGCCAGCCATGTTGACAGACCCCACAAGCTAAAAGAATTTGGGAAAGGCCCTTCTTGTAGCCCATCCCCCCTATGCAAAGAAACTTGATTTAACTGGTATCCTCCAAAGCTGTTGTGGTTTTAGAACATCTTGTAACTCAGGTCATATCTGAAGCGCTATGTTACATTTCTAACTTTGTTTTAGAGCCGATCCAAGACTGTTCTGGGCCCTGGAGGAGAATTGCATTATGGGCCCTCAAACTACCTTGAAGCACAGCTGAACTACTATTCTCTTTATATAACCCTTATTTATCAACATTTATGCCTCATACATTTAACATGACATTATTATAGCTCATCACTAGCAAGTATTATAATCACACAATAACCAAATATGTGTTGGTTGAATCACATTGAGTTCACATGCCCTATATATTGAAAATGTGCAAAATAGTGAAATATATATTTTTTGTTTTAAAACAAATATTTTGTGGGTTCCTACGGAGCCCGCAAAAGGACATGGAGGGATTTTTTTTTCCCTTTGTGTCCCCACGCAATACTTTTGTGTTCACTCGCAGTACTTTTGCGTTCCCACGCAATACTTTGTCGGTTAGTTTCCAAACCAGTCAGCTGCAAAAACTGAACCAACACTACATCCGTTTTTGAGATTTACTGAGTTTTATTTTGAAATTTTGAAGCCTTAAATAAAAGGATATTCAATCAGACTTAAAGAGTTATAATCCACAAGCTGTCAGACTACTAAACTCTGGACAATAATACTGCATTAAACCACATTTGTGACACTTTATTACCTCTTTGCTGCTGCGCGACGCATACTTTTTTTTATTGCATGCCATTAGTGCTTTTGTTTTAATAGTGAGTTGAACGGTTCTTCTTATCCAAAGCATTTCATTGCATTGTTGACTGTGTGTTAACCTGCATATGACAAATAACCCATACCAATGCCTTATCAGTACTGTTTGTTTTGTTAGCAGTTTGTCATGTGTGCTGCTGTTCCAAAACGTACAGCTTTCTCAGAGTGATTAACAACTTTTGTGTGAAAACGCAAAAAGTATTGCAAGTGACCGCAAAAGTTTTGCGAGAGGACGCAAAAGAAAAAAAAACAAAAAAAAAACATGTCCCTTCGCAAGCTTCGTAGGTTGGAGTGTTCAGAAGATTGAAAATAATACTGACTAATTCTTTGTCTTCATCTTATTCAAACAATTAGACAGATGTTTCAAAGATCAATCATTTGCACCACCGTGGTTTGCACTTTAAAGCTACTTGGTGAAGCATAAAACCGTAAGGCTAATTCTGCAATAATTTATTCAACAATACTCTAAAAGTCTTTACAGTATGAGCACCCCAATATACATATAACATTTTAAATATCAGTCATCACAAGTTTTGTTTTGTACAAATAGCACTCAGGAGTACAGAAAAAGACATTTGTGAATATCAATTTTCTGAGAATTCTTGCGATCAAGGGGGCCCCCTGTTGGCAAGAAGGATCTCAACAGCTGCTCAGGTGAGTTGTGCCTTGGTCCAACTGTGGCCCTTGCTACACAGTTACCTCTGTATTCATAACATTTTATGTCATTTATTTCTGTATGGTTGAAGGCATTTCTAGAAAGGGTGCGGTTAAATTGGTACAACCTTTTTATATATGAAATGGAGTCATCTGCTACACATGGTTTCATACCAGCCTTGCATCAATTTCTACCTGCCAGTGATGCATTTTGTACCCACTTTGACGACCACCAAGTAATTTTCTATAATCTACTAATATTCTATTGTAAGGAAATGTGATTATATGACTCCAAATAAAAGGATATATGCCAGATTTGGAATAAGATTTTGAACCAAAATAAACATAAATTGGTGTAATAAAAGCTTTCAGAAAATAATGTGAATTGAAATTTTATTATATGTGAGGTATTAGCATTTTTGGATGATTTATCTCCATAACGCATGCAAGTACTTAACTACAAAGAAAAATAAACTAATATGAAATAATCAAGAAGTACACGAGTATCAAATGGAAGTACAACAGGACAGAATGACAATGCATGGGTACAATATGGGGGTACGAATTGACAAAAAGGAGAAACGGTGTGGTGCCTTCACAAAATAATTACATGTTTATAAAAACGTGTTTTACAAGGACAAACACAAAGATGGCTTTGGAGATAATCTTATTCTAATGTGGACAATGCATATACACCTTGAATTTAATGCACCGTGCTACAGTCTAATGTAATTTGCATGAGCAAAAGAAACCTTTGTAGGTGGGGCACCAGAACTGGCTTTAGCCCAGGGCCCCACATCCTCCTAGATTCGGCCCTGAATATCACCTTGTTACATTGGTGTTGGTCTAAAATGAGCAAAGTGACAAAGGCACATAATGTTCTGCATAATAACTAGTTGTAAGCTACTAGTACATTTAGTAAGAGTTTCATTTGATAGTGTTTGGGTAACGCTAACTTATCAACATGAAAACAAATAAATATAAATAACATTATTGGAACTGTAATGATTATTTATGCTATATTAATGTTGCTGCAGGAGGAATCATTACTGTTTTTCTGTTATGAATAAAGGTAAATAGTTCCTGTTATTTTGTTGATTCGATTTTCCTCAAAGTTATCATATAGTAAAAAACCTAAACTGGCTCATGTCCATTTCAGAAGAAAACAAAAATGGCTAAAATAGTTAAATCCCTCTGTGAGCAAGTCTGTTTTTGTTTGTTTTCCAGAAACTTTAATCATGCTGTTGCTCATTAACAACCAGAATATCTTTGGGTCTGCAGCCACAAACTGCAGGGGTAATCCTTAGTCCTGAAGTTAAACACAATTCTTCTCACATTCGTAAATTAGAGGGAGGTTCCTAATTCTACAATAGCCTATAGGGCTTCAGATTCATGTGGAAACCTGTCAGAGGGAGGAAGCATGTTTATGAATGAACATAGTGCTCCTCTGCCCGAGTTCAGAGAGAAGTCCTTTAAGCAAAGGGATGAGTAAGGAGTTGTGTGTTTGGTGCGGGGAAACAGCTCCTGGTGCACTTTAACCATGTGTGCATTTTTTATATATTTTGTTGCAATGAAAGCCAATAAAAAATAACTTAAACTTTGATGCAATAAATGTTGGGGAGGGATCAAGATCAGTGCAGGTCTGTCACATCTGCACGGTTGTAAGCTTTTTGCCACTTGAGTGGCAGCTCTAAAAATATTTTGTTTGTTTTCTGATCATTTGTATAATAAACAATGCTTTCTGCAGAAATGGGTATCCGGCTTGTTGATGGCGGTGAATGCCAGCGGGCATTAGAACAGCGAGCGGCCATCTGCCAGCCTAACGAACTAGCAACCCCACCAGCTGCAGTCGCAAAACGCCCTACAAAGCAGGACATGCATGCAGCTTCTGACGTCTGCGGCCACACTGCGCTACAAAGCCCAGAAAAACCCAGGAGCGGAAACAATGAGAACCGAGCTTATGGGCGCCGCATAGGTCCGCAAATTGCAAGTTTTTTAAGAACAGGCTGCTGTTAAGTGCGCATCAGTTCATTTCGGGTGAGCGGTTCGTAAGATTATTCATTTTTTTCACGCTGAAAAAACCCACATACATAAAAAGACTCATGCAGGGGCACTTTAATACCCCGACATGGCGACGGCAAGAAAAGGGAGAGAGCTTTTTACTATTTTGGAAACTAGCGCGGACACCGAAAGTAGCACGGAGTGCGACAGCCAAGACGCCCCGCTTAATCTTTCGGCCGATGTGAAGTGGTTTGAAATTCCCAACAGAAAGCCGGACTCGGACGAGGAGGAAGACGATAAGGCGCGGGAGGCGGCGGAGGACGGCGAGGGGGAGAATGGAGTGACGAGCACGGCAGCCGCGGCGGAGACTGCGGACGCGGCCAGCCTGATCGCGGGAGGAGGCTGCAACATTATTCTGGTCACCGGCAGCAACGGGATCAAGCACGACGAGGAGGACTATTCGGAGGACTGCTATTATTCCACCTCCACTAACTGTTCCGACACCAACTCAAACGATTCGGATATTGATTTCTCCGATCTGGAGGAGGAGGAGGAGCGCAGGAGCTTTTTCGGCTATGAGGACCTGGAGGAGGACTGCACGTCTCCAGACTTCTGGGGCGAACCGGACCAGGTGGTCTCGATCGAACCGTTCTCCGCCGCCAGTGGCCCTCAGCACTCGCTCGGGGACGAAGCTGACACCCGTGACTATTTCCGGATACTCTTCCCAGATTCTCTTTTTGAACACATGGTAGAACAAACAAACAATTACGCCCTCTATCGGCAGAGAAGAAGTGGGAAATCAGACCCCCACTGGCACCCTACTGATGTTAGAGAGATGAAAGCTTATGTGGGTCTGAATATTCTGATGGGCATCAATCAGCTTCCAGACACTGGCATGTACTGGGCCAGTGACATTTTTATTGGGAATGCAGGCTTTAAAAAAACAATGACAGCCAGACGCTTTGAGAAACTCACCCAGTATCTCCAGCTGTGTGACCGGGAGTCAGAGCCTGTACGTGGGGAGCGGGGATATGACGGCCTCTTTAAAATCAGGCCTCTCCTGGATGTGGTAGAGAACACAATGTGGGATGCATACACACCCAACCGCTGCTTGACCATAGATAAGTGTGCCATCGCCACAAAGAGGCGCTTCTCTCCCACCCAGTATATGTCCTCAAAGCCCCTGAGGAAGGGGCTGACAGTGTGGATGCTTTGCGATTCCCGCTCAGGCTACTGCCACAGGACGAAAATCTACATTGGTAAGCCCAGCGATGATGAGGCAGCGGCTTCTTTGGGTTACAGGGTGGTGAGCTCTCTAGTGCGAGGCCTGGGGGGTCAGTACCACCATGTGTTCATGGACAGCTTCTTCACCTCTGTGCCCCTCCTCCAGAGACTGCTGAGGGATGGACTGTACGCCTGTGGGCCCACTCAGGCCGGGCGAAAAGGTTACCCAGAAGTCCTCCGCCCTCGTAATGTGGGAAAACTGTGCCAGGGGGAGTTCTACCAGTGCCAGCGTGGTAACCTGGTTGCTACAGTCACCCGTGAAGTCAAGATGGTCAGCTGCCTCTCAACCAACTCCACACCTGGGATTGTGGGAATCAGTCCTGGCCGTCAGCAGCCTGACACAGATGGCGAGGGCGAAAGCGACAGCCTGGACGGCACTAGCCTCTCCTTCGGTGTACCCCGACCTCTTCCACTGCTGCTATACCAGGAAAACATGAGAGGGGTGGATCTGTGCGACCATCTGAGGGAATGCTACCAAGTTGGTAGGCCTTGCAAGAAGTGGTGGCGTTACTTTCTGTGGTTCTATGTCAACCTGTGCATCGTCAACGCCTACATAATACTTAGAGAGAGCAGAGGGGGAACGCCGCCAGCAGGCTTCAACGGAAAACAGTTCACTCAGCGTCACTTCCGTGTGCGGCTAGCACAGCAGCTAATTGGAGACTACCAGGGCGCACGGGGCATGGAGCGAGCAGCACGCAAGAGGCACGCAGACTCACCCATAGAGTATGGACATCGACTGGAGCGCATGTCGGAACGCTCCCGCCGATGCAGGAACTGCACAAACAAGGGACTGCGACACGAAAGTGTGTTCGGCTGCAAGATATGCAATGTCCACCTGTGCAGGGGTGGCTGCTTCTCTGAGTTTCATAAATAAATCTGAACTGAATTTTTCTATACATAATTTCTGTAATCAAAAACTTCTGTCAATGTTTTTTTGAAATGGTAAAAGAAATGTAATTCCAAAGGTTACCACTACAAGCGCACAGTATAGCCACACACTTTATGTAAAGCTAGTTTTAGATTAGAGGTATTATTGCACGAATAATAGAGAAAATAATTAAAAAAGCTGTAGATTCTTTCAAATAGTTGAATGTTTTGGCATCTTGCCTTCTGTAACACTGACAAAATTGCCTTGTATCACTTTTTTATACATTTAAATATTGTGAACATTGTAAACATTTTATATATATATATTAAAAAAAAAACAAATGTTTCTGCACTCACAATAGATCACAAAATGTTTACGATGGGAAATTTATCTTTCTCCTTTTCCAAAATAAAGGCTTCATTATGATGAACTTAAATGAACCCCATTTTCAGTGTTTCTGGATTTATGCATAACAGCAACACCAATTTGAATGCGCAAACAGAAAGGGAGAATCAGAGTTTTAATGAATATTCTTAATTTTTTTTTTGGTTGGGACCTTTAAGGGGACACAGCTTGGAGCAATTAGAGAGTAGAAAAATCCCCTCAGTCTCTCCAGCCAATGGACTAAGAGATGCAGTTTCTCCTCCTAGCAGCAGCCATCTGTGGCCCGTTTACAAGACATCCAAACTTGTGGTACTTGTCACTGGCAAAACTGGGGAAAGAAATAAAAGCTGGTTTTGATGGAATATTCTCTGATAGATGGGTGAGAGAAAGCAGATAAGGTAATGACTTTTTTTAAGGTTGTACACAGTTATTCAAATAAGCATTGGTTGGATTAGAGCGGCCCGGTTAGGCCATTGACACCAAGAGGGTGTAGTTAAAGAATTTAGACCCACAGATGTGTATTTTTTAGAAAAGCTTTTCAGTTTATTCTACTGTGAGGCTGTATGTAGACAGAAATAGGCTGCTTCAGCAGGGCAGACTACCCGTCTCCAGTGTGCCTCTGTCTGAGGTCTCTCTCCTTCTTTAACTATCTCTTCATCACTCTCCCTCCTCAGGCTCTGCTGTGCCATCCCACACACAAAACACACACATCCTCACACACACATACACGTATCACAGAGTCACACACATCCTCCCCTCCCTTCCCCTTCACTGCGCTCTCTCTCAGCCATTCCCCAGCTGGGAGAGGGTTAGTCAACTGGACGCCCATCCCGCTGATCTGCGGGAGCCCCTGTGGGGAGTTGCTATGGCAACCATGGCCAATGAAGACAGGGAGTCACCAGCAGGCCCACATGGTTGTCATGGCGCTTGTTCTGGCTATGGCGATGGGAGGTGCCAGAGGCCACACCTCCATGCTCGGCTGTCCAAAAGTAGAGAGGGCTGTGGTATGGTGTTGTGTAGTGCTGTGTGCGTGTGTGTGTGTGTGTGTTAAAGGAGCTGCCTGGCTCATAGCCTACACACCCTGCATAGAGCCAGAATGGTTACCAGGCAGACTCTGCTATAAGCGCAGTCAAGACTAGAAATGCTGCCAGATCTGAGCCAGTGTAGTTTTCTAGAGACATCTTCATGCAGGTGTTGCTGGGGACTGGAAGACTCTTTTGCTGTGTTCCATATAATACCCAATGAACACCCCCCTGCACTAAAACAGGTGAGGCAGAATACACTACATTTGAGTTATTCACGGGACAAGTCAAAAGCTTGGATGCACAAACACAATTATTTCATAAAGAGGGATGTGCTCAACATTTAACTTGTAACATTATATGCTTTTTCACCATCAAAAGATGTTTATCCCAATGAAGCATGCGAGTTCATTGTGTTTCCTTTCTGTTCGTTTTGTGTGAAACATGGAGCCCTTTCTGAGCTGACTCCTGTTCTTCCCTGGGTAGTGTCTGAACATAATTTTTCCAGGATGGACCTGACCATAAAATGCTCGGTGCTTTCTCTTTCTGGCAAGGAAAGATCTCTGAGTCTCTGTCAAGAACATGAGCCTGGTTTCACTTAGGAACCACTGTTTGGCAAACACAAGTACTGTCAGAATCATGAATGTTCCTTTGTTGAACTCTTTCCTCTGTTGCAATATGAGTGCTTAGGCAAGGATGATTTTGAGAAAGCTCTACAGCCTAAATTTTAGTATTTGACTGTTATATGCAGTATAGTGTTTTACACTGGCATCCTTATTTAAAAAACTAGTATATAGTATCCCATATGGTTTAATCTAAAGGCAAAAAAATTATCAATTGGTCTTTTATATTTTTATTTAACAAAATGAGAGATAAAAGTACATGTTAAATGTTTTTATTCTTGTTTGGCAAAACATTAAGACACATTCTATTTATCTAATCCTTCCAAGTCCTCCCTTTTTA
This sequence comes from Characodon lateralis, assembly GCA_036250325.1. NCBI lineage: Eukaryota > Metazoa > Chordata > Actinopteri > Cyprinodontiformes > Goodeidae > Characodon > Characodon lateralis. The sequence goes on along the minus strand of JAHUTJ010075523.1, from coordinate 6,582 downwards.
AAAATCAAATCTTACTGCATTGTTTGAGATGATAAAGTATAAATGACAGATTAATTAATAATTAGTTTGAAGATTCTCTTATGCCTATTCTCTTATAGAGTTCTGGGTCTGTTAGTTCAATTCACAATTAATTTAATAGTTTATTCTTTTCGGAAAACTTTCTTTTGCACTTTTATTTATATTTTGCTTTATTTTGGGTCTGACCCATTAAGCCCAGAAGAAAAATTATAATTTTGTCCCATGAGAAATCAAGATAACTCTAAGCAACCTTCTGCTGGTAGATTATATTTAATGGAGTCATATAACTACACCATCTTACAGCAGAGTATGAATAGATTATAGAAAAATATTATAAATAATTGTCAGAGTGAGTACTAAAACATCCCCATAATGCTTGATTGGAAACATCCCAGGAACATGACCTAATTTTGTATCTGAAAAGTCTGGAATTGAATGACTGAAACTACAAAAGCATGAAACAACAAAATGCCTCTGATGTCTTAGTCTGATTCCCATCAGATCAGACTCTTGGTAAGGTTGACCCCCAATCCTTGTTGTCATTGTACTGTCTATAAATTTATGTCAGCTACATCATTGTTTGCCACCAAGCCAAACAATTTATAAAAATCACAGCCAATGTTTGAATGCACAGCCTTATAGGCAAAACCTTTACAATGATGTTTATAGTCATTGGGTTACAGGGAGACACTGTAATAGCTACTGCAACCCCTGGAGTGGTGTCACCTGCTCTGCTCACTGTGCTCAGATATCTTAAGGCAGATATCTTTGTGAGGGAAAGCTGCTCAGAATGCAGTACAACACTGTTTTATAAATTTCACAATGTGAAAGCATAGTCATATTGATTTTATCTGTAATGCTGTATTGGGTTAGATATAAGTGTTGAAAGATAAAATAAAACATTATAGGTATAGTTTGTATACTTTAAATATTGAAGGAGGTTCTGTGAAGATATTAGAAAGATGTCATGTTGGTGTGAATTTCTAGATAAAGAATGCAATCCCCAGAGCAGTGGAATGATAATGCTAAAAGTTAGTTAAAGTAAAATGGACAGTTTCATCTGTACGTAGACTAGATTAATTAGGCTGATTCTTGTCTTGTGTGGTGCCTTGCAAAACTTTCATACCCCTCATATTTTGTCATGATAGGGCGGTTGTGGCTCAGTGGGAAGATGCAAGATGACTATCTTGCAATCAGAAAGTTAAAGGTTCAGGAAGTGTGCTTAGGCAAGGCAATTAATCCCAAGTTGCCTACCAATCAGTGCCTTCATTTGGATTTAAAAGTGTTCTGGGTGGTCAGTGTGAATAGAAAAGGGCTATGTAAGTTCAGCCCATTTAGCAAGAAACTATTGTATGTTAATCATTTGAATTGTTTATTTGTTTTAATCGTCTTGCTTGAGTGTGAACCTCCACCCCAATCGCAGTTCCACTTGAAAAATATTTTTTTATGTCTTACCTTTACACAGGTAGCAAATGTTTATATGTAGACCTGATAACTGTGGAGCTATACTTGATTTATTTAAGTTAAGAAATTTCAGTAATAAAACTCTGAAGGCGGGAACCCAGTGGAACAACACAAAGGCCATAAACAGTGAGACAACGGAGATGAACACGTGTCTCAGTTTGTAGCCTGAGTCTACTTTAAAGTCCACTTTAACTCCAACTGAGTCAGCACTCAGTTGATCAAAAACACGGTAAACACACTGACATTCAAACTTTGCTACACAGCCGCGCTTCAGCGTTCAACACCATGCACACCAATATACTTTCCTACCTCACCCTGCCCAGAACCTATTAAGAAACCTATCCTATTAATAACGGAAAGAACAAAATTACTTTGACGTTGACTTCTTTATCTTTAGTCGAGTCTGAAAATGGATTGTGGCCCTGAAGAAAAAAAATAAGGGGGGAAGGTGGAGTATTCACGTGTCCGTGAAACTCAACACAGTCAACTTCTCCTCCGTGGTCCAAACGGGGTGAAATAGGATGAACCGTGGAAGTCAAATGGAACAGACAAGGAGGAAACTCGTCTCCTTGGAAACAGAACCTCTGGGTTTTCACCTGCGCCTGCTGCTCTTTGATCAGGATATGAATCGTCTGATCTTCTTATATCAGACAGATTTCCAGCTTTGTCAAGCTCTTCCAAGAATGGCGAGTAGGAAGAAAAGTTAACCCGCCTGCTTCTATTTCTCCTTAGATCGCCTTTAAGTGCTATGGCTGGGAATGTTAGCATTAGCTTGAGCTTGCTATCTATCACTTCTGGTTGTGACGTGCATGTTGGGAGGCATAATAGCAGCTCATTTTCTGTCAAGATGGACGACGGCCCAACAGGACGAAGCCCAAGTACCCAGAGAGAACCCATGCATGTACGGGGAGAACATGCAAACTCCATGCAGAAAAACCCCTAGCCGGGAGTTGAACCCAGGTTTGGTCTAATGTGACCAGAGACTCTTCGACAGAACCGTCTGCTGTTTACCCTACATAGCTTCTGGCAAATCAAACAGGCTTTCTTTCAACAACTGTTTTCTTCTCGCCACACTTCCATAAAATGCAGATTTGTCCTTTTGACAGATTCTCCTACCTGAGCTGAGGATTTCTGTAGCGCCTCCAGAGACCGAACGCTCTAGACAATTTTTCCAAAATTTAATCCCTGACGTCTCTGTCACAAGAAATCCACTGAAAAATATTGATACATGGACAAAATATATTAAAACTATTTATAAATGCATTTACAAGGCACTGTCAGTCTTTTGTACTATCAATTTATTCATTAAACAGTTCAAATTGTCCGTTTAAAAATCAAAACTTTTTGTTACTTGGATACATTATCCCCAAAAAATGTATGGGTATATTTTTTGACCAAAATTTTGATTTTGCATGATTCCTTTTTAAAATGTGGTTTATGATCTTTAATCCCAATTAAAAGTGTATTTGATCTCAGTTTGATTTTAATGTATAACCGTACAACAATACAGATATATAGAGTTTTTAATAAAATTGTTAAAATGAAACATGCTACAATTACTTTACTGTGGCTGACATCTCCATCTAGTGGACATACACATACAGTGTTGAACAGCAGCAGAAATAATTGTTTTAATGTAAATGTAGACACAAAAAAGAGTATAGCTACGTGTGATTTATGAATTTAAACTCTGCAACACTGTCTGACAGTTATGTATGTACATCCTTTTTTCATCTTGCTCATGACTGTTCTTTTAACCAAGGAGTTTTCTAAGTCAGATTGGTCTCTTTGTTTTTTGCTGAACAGGTTTTGGTGAACCCTGGAGGATGACCAGGGGAAGTTTCATTTCTGGGTCTCTCAGCAAAGGGACATCAAGGGTGACCTGTAGCAGAATAAATCCAAAAAGAAAATGGGTTTTATCTCATAAATATAAGAGAAAATTGTTTCGATAACTTGGCCTATTAATATGACAATGCACAGTAACTTCTGCTTCTTTGTTTCTCTGACAAGTTGAATTATTGTATTTTGAGAGCTCAGATGCAAGTCTGTTAGAGTGGATAGCATGTTGGAACAGGTTGTGCTGTAATATGAAACTCTTCCCTCGATGAGCAATGAAGCTTTTAACCCCACCCCCTCACTTTCTCTATCCCATCATGCAGTCACTGTGTGGAGCTGTTTTTTTTTATGATTCAAGCACTTAAAAATATCAGTTTATGAAATAAATGAATATGTTAAGCAAAGGTTTTATTGATTTCTGACAAAATCTGTAGGCCTCTTTTTTCATATTGAGTTTTCACATTGTATAATAATAATGAACTCTTGTGTGGGACTACTGTCTGAATTTATCCAATAACAAGCATAAATACCTTGATTCTGTACTCCAGATTCATCATGCTGCAATTGAAGAAGGTAGGTGGGAGATATGGAGGGATAATCAATATTTTGGTTACAGAGCAACTGCTCTCAGCTGGAACAATGTCTCCTATCCCGAACAAGATTTCCTTTGTTTGAACTTTCTTATTTGACTGGGCAACAAAGGTCTGCTTCTCACACAGGTAGAACTTAGGTGTTACAGAGCGCGCCGAGTCATTGCATACTTCCATAAAGACTCCCATAGCCTCACCTATTGTATTCAGGGAGATACAAACTACTTTTATTTAAGCAAAAAGACATCATAGAAATACATTACAGAGAAGAAAATAAGTATTGATCATGTCAGCAAGTATATTTCTGATACAAATATTGACCTGAAATGTCAGTAACAAATCAGGAAATCCAAAGAAAGAAAGAAATTAGCATCAATAGGCCTATAAATTATCTGCTATAATGTTCAGAAGCTGCTTCAGCAGAGGAGCAGTGTGTGGGGTTAACCTGCATAGAGGCTACGGTGCTTCATGCATTCCATATTTTGTTCTTTGAAACCACTGTACCTGCAAATTCCAATCTTCCTAAAGCTCCCTGTGAGTGGTCCTTGGCTCCAACAAAACGTTTCTGATTATTCTTTTGACTCCTGTCATAAAGCTTGCGAGGAGTACCTGGTCATAGCCAGTTTATGGGTGAAATTATGTTCTTTCCGACTCCAGATAGCAGCTCTATTGGTCATTCAAAAATTAAAGGTCTTGAGACAGCTTTTTGCACATGGACATCAAAAGATGCTTCTTATAACATACCATGGCAATGTGAAATCTTTCTACAGACCATGAAATAGGACTAAACTAGTTAAAAGCAAGTAGCACTGATGGGAGGAAGGAATACTTCATAAATAATCACTAATTTTAGATATTTTTTACCTTTCTCTGCCTTTCTTCAGGCTTCTTTTATTAATGTGTTCACTACTTATTTGTTTTAAAGTGTGGATATTTGTTTTCCCCGCTGTATGTGTGAAATCTACCTACCTTGCTTTAGGCCCATTTTTTCAGAGGTCACATTCATAGTAACCTTTCCAGAGGCACAAAATGAAATCCTGGTTGCATGCTGTTGCTCCTACAGTATCATATCAAAACAAACACTTTTAAAGAGAAAAATCTCAAGCTCTTAGATATCTAATGAGATGACATGGAAAACAAGGTAAGCAAAATTATTTCTCACCTTCAGCCCAATGATTATCATGTCTGATTTGGAGGCAAAAGGAAACTCAGACCTGGTTAAAAAGGGAAACTCCGTCTTGGTTTTGTGTACAAGCCAGATTGACTGAGTCAAATGAGCTCGCAAACTATACTTGATATTACCCCACTTGCCTTTATAAGATGAAGGCATGTCTCTGTAAGGGGAGAACCCAAAGGCAAATTTATTATTTATCTTCAATTTTCAGCATATACAGTTTCTGGGGAGAACCAATACCTGCTTGGAATCAAAAAGCAGAATGGAAAAACGTTTATCCCAGCACCCATGATTTCTGTACCTTAAAAGAGAAATAATGTTACAACAAATCATCAACTTATTTTTACCAAAAAAATGATCACCTCAGAAACTAAATTGCAAAAGATACTTACCATCTCCCTTGTTTTTATCCTGAAGAATGATATGCTCAAAATAGAAGTATTTCTTCTTGTTACTGCGAACCACAGAGGTTTGTTCCTCCTGTTCATACCAAGTCACCTTTGCCTTTCCTTTAGCTCTGACCAACAAACTCTGCACTTTGATCTCTTTGCTAGATACTACTGTCACTTTTCCAGAAAGAACATCCCCTGGGGAATAGGTGCCTTGATCATTCACCCTGTCGTACTCCACTGAGAAATGCTTCACAGTCATGATAGGACAACATTAAACAGCTGATCCAAATCCTTATGATACAAAATACCCATTAGCATAAATATATTAGCATAAATATATTCTCCTGAAGGCTTAAATTAAGTTAGCATTAGGAGAATGCCTCTCTTTGATGAACAAGGATGCTGGTAAGACCGAAGCAGTGGACTACAAAACCGGTAACTGTGTTGGACCAGATCACGTAATCAAACCTGCAGGTGTCACTTTCATACAGGTAACCCTAGCCAGGAGGGTGAAGGCTATATAAGTTTAAATGAATATACATAGGGTTAATGTTCTGCATGTGCTCATTTTTGTTTTGACAAGGCAGTTGGTATAATGAATTAATTAGTCAAAAGAAAATCGGTTTATTTACATTATATTGCCAAAAGTATTTTCTGTCTACTTTTATATGTACATAGACTTTGAGGACATCCTATTCTTAATCTATAAAATCAAATTAGTTGATGGACCCACCATTGCCAGCAACAGCATCTAACTATTCTGTAAATATCTCCCACAAGGTTTAGGAGTGTGTTCATAGTTAGACGAGAAACCCAGAATTGCAGTCTCCTCTCTAATTCATCCCAAAGGTGTTTAAGAAGTTTTAGGTCTGGACTCTGTGCAGGCCAGTCAAGTTTCTCTGAACCAAACCTTAAACGTCTAAAGCCATTGAAGTGAATGTAACACCAGAATTCATTAATTTGGTGGTCTGACCCTTTTGGCGTACAGGTCCTTCTCAAAATATTAGCATATTGTGATAAAGTTCATTATTTTCCATAATGTCATGATGAAAATTTAACATTCATATATTTTAGATTCATTGCACACTAACTGAAATATTTCAGGTCT
>JAHUTJ010075522.1:0-16782 GCA_036250325.1 Characodon lateralis | reverse complement strand
CAGCAACGTTTAGACAACCAATCACAATGCAAGATCAGATAAAATATTATTTTAATAAAATAATGTTTTAAAGAATGATCTGCTGAATAAAACCAACCTTCTGGATGACCATTTCTCAACGGTGTCTTATTAGCTTCCTTTATTTATTGAAATAATATTTGAAGAAATATTATTAAGAGAGTATTTTGGAAAAGAGCCAAATCTTTCTGGAGAAATGGGGCTTAATGGGGCTTTACTTAGTTATCAAATCTAGTAAATGATGTTCAGAGACTATTATTCACTAGCTTGAAAACTAACAACCTTTCTGTTAAATACTCTATAGTAGCAAGTATGTGTTCTTACCGGTTAGCATTTGAGCTAACAAAGAAGCTAATAGCTAATAGCTTAATAAAAGGGTTAAAATGCACTACACTGATGGCTGGAGGCGGAGCTTTAGCTACCATAGCTCCAGCCATCAGTGGGCCAATGAAAACACAACTGGTACTGTACCGAGTAGAGTGAAACCAATTAGAGAGAGACTGAGTAGAGCAGAGCCATGCCGCCAAAACAGAGCCAGTGGAAAAGTAGCACTAGCAACCTGTGTTCAAGGACCCCGCATAGCTTCTTCTTTGTTGTTTTGTGGTGGTTGGCATACAACGATGTGGTGCATTACTACCACCAGCTGGCTTGGAGTGTGGATCGGAATGTCTCTGACCCACATACTGTAGCTGTCTGTTCAAAAGTCTGACACGTCAGCCCACAGGAATAAAATGTCTACATCTACATAGTAAATTAAAAAATACCTTGTAATCAAGACAAAACGCAACGCTCTCTGGACCTGGATTTGGACCAGAGTCTGGGGTTTGGGGACCCCTGTTATAATGCATCATTAACACAATGTGATATCAAAGTTGAAGTATGTATTCTTTGATATTTAATTCCAACGTTTTCTGTATTAAAATGTTTAGGAATGTATTTATTTATTTGCGTTATTTAAATCCAACCCAATCTGACTGATAGCTAAGGTGAAAGCAAACAGTCCTTTGAAAACTTTGGTCAGGAGAAGAACTGGATTTCACTGACTGGCCTGATGGTTGGCTGTTTAAAGCAACTCGTCCTTCTGTAAACAATTCTAACAAAGTAAAGTTATGTAAAATAACGTTTTACGATTATACAAATTTGGCAAATGTTGAAAAGTAACCTTAAAATTGGAAGCCATTTAACAATTCTGCCCATTCATAACAGTTTGAGGCATTCATAAAAGCCTTGTGGATTTTATCATTTTTAAAGGCAGATGTAGGCCAGTAACAATTGCAAATTTTTTTGAATGACACTGCAAATAAAATAGAATGGTATCTTTGTGACAGGCAGTTTTTCATGTCTTCACTGGAAATTCAAATCATCAAAATGTGCAAAAAATATCTGTGAGGTTAAAAAGCTGCCTTCCATGGCCTATAATTGCAATTTCCTTTACACTTTCAATTAGATGGGAATCTTGAGTGAACCACTAAAACTATTTGTAATTTTAAAAGGCCTTTTTTCTTCTTAAGAGGCACATGTAATTCTACCTTTATAAAAGCTCGCCTGGACAAATGAGACATTTTGTAATCATTAATTCAATGCTAACCTTGAAACAAAAATTATTCTTTTATCTATGCAAGTCTTTCATTTGGTGATATGGTAAAATTTAATATTCTTCATCCTCCCTAAAGAAAACTAATTACTTAATGCTCTTTAAATGATCATGATTTTTTTGGGATTCAGTAAAAAGTTATTTCTGCACATTCCGAGAATTGTTTTATAAATGATAATTGTGTCCTAAAGACATTTCGCTGAGTTACGACACGTGACCTAGAAATAATGCTGCTCAGTTAAAGTTCTTTTAGAGCTGGTGACACTGCTGATTACATAATTTTCTTGCAAGATTTTATTCTTCTTGCACTCTAACAGTATCGAACTTTATGTAAATAAAAAAAACCTTGAAATACATTAAACAGTTCCATAAAACAGTAGGTTTCACTTTGACCAAAATTTGACTAAATCTAAAAGTTATATGTTATTCTTAGATGGCAAGAGTCTTTTACTCTTGAAGCATTAGACATTAATGAAACTACTTTATTGGCCATTTAAGCCAGAAATCAAGTCATAGTTTAGCCTGGTCATTCATTTTGCCTAGAAAATATTCACAGAAAATCTTTGCTTCTATGTCCTGTCCAGGTTTAGCCTTACAAAGAAGTTAAAAGTCAGGCTTGTTAAGCCCATTTGATCAACCTTTAACTTTTTAACCTTTTCACTTTTCACCTTTCTCTTTTTGAACACTTTATCACATTGTTTAAATAAAAAGCAGTATTTGTCTTTTGCATAAAATGTTACTCTTTTATGTACCTGTGCCCTGGTGCGTAGTCAAGTTGGGACTAGAAATTTTCATCCCCAAATTTTTGCCACAAAGTTTGGAGCACGGAATTGTCTAAAATGTCTTTACATGTCAAAGCATTAAGGCTTCCTTTTACTGGAGCTAAGGGGCTGAGACCAACTCCTGAAAAAAGCCACACACCATAATCCCCTCTAATCCAAACTTCAAAATGGGCAGAGTTCTGTCATGCAAGTACCGTTCTTCTAGACACTGCCAGACCCAGACTTGTCTATTGGATTTTCGGACAAAGAGGTATGATTCCTCTGGAGTCTGCTCCAGAGTCCTATGTTGGCATGCTTTACACCACTGAATCCGATGCTATACATTGCACTTGATTGTATAAGGCTTGGGTGTATTTGCTCAGCAATGGAAACCCAGTCCATGAAACTCTCTATAGACTGTTCTTAAGCTTATCTGAAGGCCACATGATGTTTGGAGGTCTGTAGCTGCTGACTATGCAGATAGCTGGGGATCTCTGTGCACTGTGTCCCACAGCATTTGCTGACCTCACACTTTGATCTAATAAAGTCGTGACTGATTTGCATTTGTTTCATGCGTATTATGATACAGATAACAATTGGCTGTGGACTATTAAGTAGTAAAAGAATCTCATGACATTATTTATTGGCATATGGCATACTATCATGAAACCATGCTGAAATTCACTGAGCTCCTGAGAAATATCCATTCTTTCACAAATGTTTGTAGAAGCTATCTGCATGTGTAGCTGCTTAGTTTGCATACACCAGTGGCCATAGAAGTGTTTGAAACACCTAAATTCAATAAACTGAATTAAATTAATACAGTGTATGTTGACTTCCCTGCGGTATCTTAATGTTAGAATTTGTATCAATTTTTTTGTTATTTTGTCTTACACCTCACCTTCAAAGCTTTAAGTGAACTTGCCCCTAAATACATCTCTAAGTGTTGACCAGGTATACACTCAACCACTGGCAACTACAGAGTTCACAACTAACTAAAGGTATAGCAGTATATCCTTCTCATGAGATAAGTTAATATTCCCTTGTACTTACAAATCAGCTGTATCTGCTCTGTCACTAAGTGCCCAAAATGCTGTCACACCAGCTTTTCTAACCAATTGCTGTTAACCAAACTGATGTGCAGTCTTTATTAGCTGACTCCGTCACAAAACAGGAAAACATCTCCATGATTTCCTGTCTTACATCAAAATTAAAGTCTAAAACCTAGATCTGGAGTACCAAGCTTGAAGCACTCACCTTCATGTCCTGGGCCTTAAAATAATAGCTTGGAAAAAGTCAGAATTTGATAACTCTATGCTAAATGGACTTCACTTTGATGAGAAGCATTGTGATCATAAATCTCATAACACAAGATCTTGTTTACAACCCTGCCTTAAAAGGAGATGGTCTACTTTTATTAAATTAGCAATTTTATGAGTTTTAGAGAATGTCCTGTGATTTATTGTTCTTTCAGTCATCAAATTTAAGAACCAGACAATCTGTTCAGGCATTTTGGCAAAAGAGAAAATTCAAATTTGGCAGGTGTTTAATATGTTTAGGCTTTGTAGTGAGCTATATTTAGTGGCCTGAACTGTTCTACAGAGAAACAGCAGCATCAGTCATTAGAGTAACTGCTCCAAAATGTTTACGGTCAGCAGAAAGAAACCCTGCAGAGGCTTGTAATAAAGAAAGATGTCTAGTGAGAATATTGCAAGAGAACCAAACTCTACACAGAGCTGAGTTGGACGGATAGATTAACAAAACATCACACTACAAAATGCTAAAAGTGCACTGTTTTGTCTGTGTAAGTAGGAGTATAGATCAGTATTTTTCAGGAATCATGAAAGAACTAATAATCAATACTTCAGCTTGGTTCTGAAATGCTTCGGAAAAGATGAAAAAATCTTTACACAAGAATTATTTATGTTGGAAAGATATTAGATTTGGAATAAAATAATTAGTTTGGTCGGTATGCAAGGACAACCTAAGAATAATTGCAGTGCATTTTTTATGAAATTTCTGCAGCCACATAACTTCCCTCAGCTTCTAAATGTTATACTTTCTGTGCAGTCTTTGTTACACCTAACTATCTGTTTGTTAAAAGAAATAGAAATAATACAACCATATTCATTATCGACATAATAGAAATCACACCTGATTCAAATAGCACCTTTTCCAGCGGCTTGGTATTGAGTGATATTTTACACAAAAACACAGTTGGGATGAATTTGACATTAAAGGCCATGGGGATTATGAATAGTACTTTAATGAGGTAGTAGGTGGATGTCATTGCACTGTGCTGCCCAAACCCTGTCAAAGCTGAGTCTTTTATTCAGATCAATGTATGGTGATGATGGAGAAACAGACTGACTAGTTGAAGGATTGGAAAATGAATATGTAGTTGCAGTCCATTAAAGCTGCTGCAATAAGAAATTGGCGACATAATGATAATGCTTGTGAAAGACCAAGGGTCCTTGAAGTATAGAGTACCGTATATGCACCTGTGCTGCAGGTCATAATGTAGCCACAATGGGTTCGCAGTAGGGTCAACGAAGGTTGCAGCTTTCAGCTTTGACCTGTTATTACAAACACTTTATTCTTGCAATGTGAGTCGCCTATAACCTTCACTACTCTGAATAATAATCAACAACTTCCTCACACACAATAATGCATTTATTGCATTTTTTTCCAAGCAAGCCATCTGTGCAAAATGCCAACAGCATGTTAATGCCCATGTTCCCCTAATCTCACTTCAGGATGGTCAGAGACTAACGAGCTAAATCACAGGAGGACAGGCTAAATCAGAAATCTCCAATAAAATCCAGTGGTCTCTCCTCCCTTGAGCATGCCTCCAGGGCTGGTTCTGTCCACAGTTAGACAGACTGTGATCAGTTTCAGTTCAGACACTTTTGGACGGACTGTATAGTGTAATGATTGGCTTGGGTAACTTTTAGAAAGTGGTGAAGAACAGAAGGACAATTACAGAACCACAGAAGGTGACCCCCAGCTGTCGGTAACTTTAAGTGTCTGCACTGTGCTAGACGATCACATGATACCTCTGCTTTTCTTTTCTCCATGTTTGAATACGATTCCAGCTTCTCACCAAAGATTACCACTCTGGGCTCAACTTATCCTCCTCCTTCTTTTTCTATTGTTTGTCTCCCACACTATCACCCACTGAGTGGAGAAAACACTTGTTTTGACAGTTTTGATAACTGACCAACTGTCATATGTCTGGAAGAAAGGAAGCTGTGCCGTATTGGAATAAACTGTGCTCTATCTCTTTCACCATCCCTATGCTCTACTATGTATATGTGTGAAACAAGGAGGGGTGGTCCCAGTGTGATGTTGAGACATGAGTTGTGTGTCTTTTTTTCTTGATGCGACCCTGTGTCTGCATATCTGACATACGAAAACATCAACAATGATGTGTTTGTTTGAGTTGGGAGCTTTGAGTCCATGTGGAGATTTACTATAAATGGTATTTTGTTGAGAAAGATAAACAAACTCTCAATGCTACCATTGCTGTACTGCTTGGCAGCATTGATATGATTATATAAACGCTGTAAATCACCTTTTTTAGGCATGCAATTGTGTTTATTGTTGATTTGCAGTTCCAATGAGAGGTTTACCTATACTCATCCCCGCCTTGAATGTCACAAATATTTTGGCATCGTAGTGATTTATTGTAACAGTTCCTTTTTTCTTATTGAGGATTTTTCTAACCTACACAAGGTCAAGATTATACATATAGGCTCAAATTTACACATACATCCTGACTAATGATTGGTATAAATTTTGGTATTGGTATAAATTGGTATAAATTTGTATAGATTTTGCCTTAGCAAGATGCTGAAGAATTAAAGCATTTTTCCCATCAAGAAGGCCATTGAATAATTAGGTTAGATGATTGAGTTAATTTAAATTGGTTGATTTATGATCAAGAACCTGGCTTTGAAATACAGCCAACAAATGATCATTATGGTAAACATTTGCTTTGGGAAAGCCATTCCAAAAGCTTCATGTTAGCCTGCTTTACAAATTTAAAACAAGTTTGAATATGCGTTCCAGTTTCAGCATTCTAGCTGTCAATTAGAGAAGAAGTTGCTGACAAACCACTGTGCTCATCATTTCAGCCCCTTTGTGCAAAATGTCACAGCATTTTTGGTAGCAACGGCTTCCAGTTTAAGATAGGCTTTCCTTTCATCTAAGGGTTGCGTTTTGGGACAAACGGTTGAAACTGGGATGCATATTATACTTAAGCCTAATCTTTAAGGGTGCCCAAAGGTCTGCTTACTGGAGTTCTGTTTTTAATGCATGCAGAGCATAAAAACTTCAGTATAGCACTAACTGCAAATCTATGTTTTTCTTTGTGCAGATACTATTTTATAGCTATTATTCCAAGTCTACTTGATGCCCCTTTCTTGTTTCATGCGACAACTATACATTGTCTCATTCCTGTAGATGTCTGTCACCTTTGTCCTTGTTAACATTTTAAGACACTTTTTATCTGAAAAGGTTTGGCTAGATGACTACGTATAATCAGTGTGCAACATCGTGTCTATTTTAAATCCTGCAACACCTTCTATTTTTTACAAAAGAGGGGCACTGCAGAAGGAGAGGATGGGGAAACAGGAAGCTGAACATAACCATTGTTTTCAATATGAATGTGAAAGGTTATGACAAAAAAAACTTTAGCTCTTTGAGATGGGTTGGGTCTTAACTGCACTGCACAGCTTGCTGCCACAGGAATAAAACTTTCAGCTCATTTCCCAACTCACTGGGGGTCAAGGTTAAAGCAGGTTTTTTGGTACTATGACAAAAACGTCTGATCCTGGGGAACATTATTCTTTTGAAAAAAACTTCGAACTGGGATGAAAAGGAAAGTTTTTTCTCCATACCTACCATTTGAAGATGTCCATATTTTACAGGGATTTTACAGTTAATGATTTGTAGATTGTAGATGGTTCTGGACAGAACCATTCAGATAGTGTGGGTCTAGTTACAGCTTCCCCTTATGGTCTGCTTAGTGATCTCTGTTATGAGATATGAGAGACCAAGAGCCTTGTCACAGCAAAAGATGTGACATTAGAGGGCTGGACACAAGCAAAAACAGGCTCTGGTCTGTAACAATGACAACTAACACCATACTAATAAATTATTGTGGTCTAAAACCAGGTGTTTCAGGTTCATTGTCCAACCCCTGTAGGTTTGCATTCTTGAAGACCACCAATGTTAGTGCTATAAATTCCATCTGCTGAAAGCTGGTGATAGTGAGTCAGAGAGCAAACATGCAGCAAACACTGCATGATAGAAACCAAATAACCTGTATATGCTTTTATGTTTATATCACCAAGTATAATAAAACTAACAATACTACTATTGCATCCTCTAACGCTCTTATCTAAGCAAAGTTATTTTTTGACGTGCTGATGTTATAACTACCATAATACAGAGAGAATAGTAAAGGAAGGTAACTTTTTAAATGTTCTTAGAGCAATTCAGCCCTTTTCACTCAGTGTTGAAATCCTCATTGAATCTCTCTTGGCATTTCTATATTAACGGTTTTGTGTCCCACATATTTTCAGGTGTTTGTTTTTAAAAAAAACTTGCAAGGACTAAAGTGCCTGCTCTAAATGTTGTTTGAAGTTAGCTTGTGACATTTAGATCTAATTGAAGCCTTTGTGTAGTGTGTTTTAAAGTTAAATCAATTTTTTTGTATGTATAAAACTGCATTTCTTCTGTTCTTCTTAAATTAGGATTTTACTATAATTTATATATGTTTTAGTTAAGAATTAGTTCATATTTCTGTTTCTAAAAGGTTTTCCATATGTTTTCTTCTTTTTTGTACATTTTTTACATTGTGAAAGACAGCAAATACATGATGCCAACAGAGGGCACTACAGAAAGTTGCTAAGCGTCTTTTTAGCTCCTTAAAAGCCATATTATAATTTTCACTAAGATTTTAGCATTGTATGACTTGTTGAATATCCACCTTTCAGGCAGGGTTATGAATGCTAACAGGTAATAGGACTCTTATAAAAGGCTAGATTCCTCTACAGAGGTCCATTGTTACTTACGCTTGCTCCCTGCCTTAGTAAGGAAAGAAACAAATCCATTGGGAGTTTCACAGATCAACAACTAAAGTGTTGTGGTGCTTGTAATTCAGCCAGGCCCCTCTCTGTGGAGGCAAAACTACATTCTCTGTTGATAAATAGTTTAACAGCCACTCTAAATTCCAAGCTCCGAAGCACATCGATGCTGTTCACTCCTGGCTTTCTGGTTATCCATAGAGGAAGCTCAGCTATTCAGAGAACATTCCAGAAGCCAACATTTTATTCATTCACAGCTGTTTAAAAACCAAGCAGTTTTAAATCCCAAATTGATCATGTAACCTAAAAATACTTGCAAAATTATGTAGGAATACAGATATTTTGTTAAAATTTTTCCTAATTATAAAAATGCTTTTGAAGTCCTCTTAATGCTAAGCTGTGACTGTAAATGTGAAACATGCAGAAATATACAAAGAATGACCTGCTACCTTGATCACTCATTTCAACTTGACTGACCCAGACCAGCTATTTATTCTGTTAAAGGAACCAGATGGCACATGGGGTGGGCAGGTCATTGTCTGGCTGTAACCCAACAGGAGGTAGCAGGACGAGGAAGAAGAGGAAGTGCCCTGATGCCTACATGTCCAGACATCTCAAGGAGAGAGGTGATGTGAAAGTATATATCAGTTCCCGCAGACCTGTGGTGTGACAGCCAACACCAGAAGACTTAGCTACCAAAAAAAGAACAAGAGTGCAGCCACTGCAATCAGCAAGGGGTGCAAACAGAGCAGAATTCCCTCACCTCCTGCCAACTGTAACACACCAACTCCCACATATACCTCCACACACATGCATGCAAACACACTCTTTGAAATCCTTCACAGACATGTACAATACCCACAAACTCCAATATCTGTTGGGATAAATCAAACAGTGTGCTAAGACAGCTGCTCGCTGTATGAGCTGCTGTGACTCCAAAATAATGCCCTACACAAAACAAACACTGTCATAAAATCTGTTGCACTACCTTGCACTGTAATGTCCAATAACAGTGTCAGGCTAAAATAGAAAAGGAAATTAAATTGATCAGTTAATATTCTAAGTTGAACTTTTACACCAAATAATAAACTGAAATGTAAATGGCGGCAACATCTAAGAGAAAGATACACTTCTCCGGCATTTTGCTATGGGCTGATTATCAGTATGACACTATACCAAGGTTAATAAGTTATGATTTCAAAACTCTCAATGTTTTCCCTCATACAATTTCTAAAATCTGAAGTGTGTTTTATGAATGCTTGAGAAAGTCCTATTTTCTTCTTATATTTTCTTTTTTTTTTTTTTTACTCAAGGAAGGACAATTTAAAACACATGCCATCTACGCTCACTGTTGATGATTAAAAAAACATGCTGACTTGCTCTAGAACAGCTCACCAAATGCCTGTAAAGGTTGGGATTTTGTCTTTTTATCTCACCCTAAAGGAAAACCTTGAGTTAAACCCTTCCAATGAGTTGATGGTGAGTGACATGGAAAAATATCAATATGGTTTTATTTACATTCAAACACAATCATGTTTTTATTGTTTCTTTATGCAAAACCCTAACCCTTAAATAAACAGAACATTAAAGCCAAAGGGTGCTTTAAAATATTTTAATTCAATTTATCTAACTTCATATTTAAGACTTGACAAAAATTGATCTCATTCTGTTTTGCCTAACTCAAACATTTATTTTAATAGGATAAAGATAAAGAATAACAACATCAACTTAGATAAAGTGCATTCTTGATACATAAAAGCCAGTTTATAAAAACCAAAGGAAAACACCTGTGGTGTACAGGTAATGTCACAATTTGTTGGCTTTGGCAGGCACTTAATTACAAACCTACCAATCAGAGTTTTTTAACCGATTTCTGATCTCAGATGTCACACCTATGTGTAATTAGTAGTGGGTTGCTTCCTTCAGTAACATCTTCCACACTTAAGAATTTTGCTGTTAGCTTGACCTGTTAGCACAGTGTATTTAGTGTATTTACTAGTGTATTTAGTATGGTAAATACACTGATCGGAAAAAAAAGGGGATTTTGAGTTTCTAATCAGCCAATCATTGTTAGGGCCAAAAAACTTGAAAATTAGCCAACTACTGTTACCAGCTGATTTCTCAGTGCATCTCTAGTTCTAGTCTTTTATGATCTAATATTGTCATCTCGCCACCCGTAAACTCCAGGGAAAATACATTAAGAATAAAATGAAGCATATGTTTTTGCTTGAAGCTTGTAGAAAGTCTGGCTTATAAAGGCACAAACATATTCTCACACATCTGACTTATGATTGGTACTTTTCAATTACACAGTATGTTACGGTGCTGAACAATTGTGCTTCTTAAACGTGTTTCATCAGGTTGTACCATGGGCTACTCTCATCATGCAATGGGAAAAAGGCATAAGTTTCCAGTAATTCATCACGTTGTCTTTATTTTCTTTGGTCCCTGTAGTCAAGCTGTATGCCCTCATCTCTGTGGCCTGGAAATGTTATGTTGGGCAATTCTGTTCCTGCAACCTTTAGTTTACTGTTAGCAATTACGACAGAGTAACATCATGTTAACAGTCTTTGTTGTTGAGAACCAGATGCAACACAACTCTGATTCTCAGCAGTACTTTGCACAAATCTCAGAAATGTCAACATTTTATTTATCTGTGGTTTGCAAAAATGTAAAATTTGAGCTTCCTACTTAGACATTGAGTTGATTAATTTGTTCTAAAGTAGGGATGGGCAACATTTTGTTTCCAGAGGGCTGTATTGACTCAGTTAAAGCAATTAAAGGACCTCACACTGAAGCCCAGGCACCAATGTCAGAAGACCTAGGGCCTTTTCTTCATTTTCAGAGAAGACAGATTTGTACTTGTTTTCTCAACAATGTTGCTTTAAACACTGCGACACTCTGAAATATGCTGTCTGTGAACTTTCTACAGTCATTAAAATGCCAGCTCACTCTAATTCTAGTCTAGATTAAGCCTTACAATCCAAAGAACTACTTTTGTACTCAGTCCAGCTAAACAAAACTCGTTCAAATGTTACGTGACCTTTTTGAAAAAAGACATTTGATAATTTGTGAGAAATATCTGCCATTTTATTTCTAGTTTTAGGTTTTAAAATAAAGAAAAACCATAAATATTTTGCAAAAAGAGAGAAGATACATTTTCTTCTATGTGATGTTGATATTTGTGAAAAATTATGTAAGAAAAAAGGAGCAGAGTTTCCAACCTAGGGACAAGAAATACATTTTTATTGTTTTTTATTGACTTTTATTGTCATTCTGTTGCTGAAATCTGATGCAAATTTTCTATGGTAAAAAACTGATGAAATCTGCCTTTGTTATTATATCTGTATTCAAAATATTAGATAGTTCTTTACCATTTTAGCCAAAGCTATTAAGACCCATTGTTAAAAGTCCAAAGTCCAAAGAGCCCCTTGTAGCTCTGGACCCGATGGTTACAGCCCCCCGGTCAAGATAGTTTCGATTTTGTAAGTTGGTCTCAGTTTTAGTTTGTGTCAAGATTGACGAAAAATCTGTTGGTTTTCATTTGTTTCGTTGTTTGGCTTTTATTTGAGGATTTTATGATCTGTATGCAGATTTTCATTTTTCTTGGGACATATTCTTTCCACATGTGCATAGAGAGCAATGGAGTTGCCCAAATTGGATGAGAAGAGATTTATGCTGCAGCAGGATATATATATAAATATATATATGACCATGCTTGGCTCTGTAACAGCAGTTTTATTTTGGGAGTCGATGAATATCTCTAATTAGTTCCTTGCTCCCCTGGTACAGTGGACCATTTGACAGTACGATTTGTTGTTGATGCAGACTGAGGAATGAGGAGGAGATGAAACATGAGACCCAAAAGTGGTGTTGTTCTCTTGTCTAATCAGACATTCTCACACTCAAACACACATCAAATACTGCTTCGCAACACTCGCTCTCTATCTCTGCGCCTGCTCCTCCCAACTTGACTCATTCTCTACTTTAGAACAGAAGGGAGGGAGGCAAGCCCTGAGCCTGTTTACCTTTCTGTCCTCTAGGACACACCTACAGAGACTGTATCGTTGAATCTAAGCCGCTTGTTGTAGATGTACTGTCACTAGTCATGAAACAAGTGTGGGCAATAAGAGGCCCACAACAGCTTGTGTGTAAATGCCATGACATTGAGAGCGATGCTCAGCAGCATCATATCCCAGAATATGTAGTGGTAAATGTGTCTTTAATTATGTCTGTTTCTCTGTACTTCTTTGTGAGTTTGTGAGGGGAAAAACAGGAAATATCTTAAAAGAAGTCAAATAAAGCCATGATAAGAAATTGAATCCATTGTAGGGAAAGCTAAGACCTATGTGACAAGAGGAGGACCATTAGAGTTTTCAGTGTACAAGCTAAGGTTGTAAGCTCTTATAGAGAGTGGGACATGGAGGTACTGTAAAGTTTGTTGAGAGCAAAGCAGTCATAATTGACATTAGTAACAAATGGTAACAGTGCAACAAAAGAAAATAAAGATGAGTGCAGCTATATTGTGTTATATATTAAAATCTTCTGAACTTTTCCACAATATTTCATGTTAGAGCCACAAATTCCAGTGTATTTTATTGTGATTTTATGTACAAGACCAACACAATACAGTGTGTAATTCTGAATTGGAAAGAATTATGATTTTTAAGATTTTTTATAAATCCAAATTCTAAAAGTGTGGTGTGGATTTGTATTCAGTTTCGTTGACTCTGATACCACCAAATAAAATCCAGTCCAACTGCCTCTCACCTAGTTTATATAGAGCGGACTTGAGTCAAATTAAATCTCAGCTCAAATACAGCTGTTTAGTGAAGGCTTCAAAGTGTTTTTTAGAAAAAATTACTGTATTAGAAGACCAAGAAAAACACCAGACAGATAAAAGGAAAGGTTAATGGGAAGATTAAAATATGTATTATGTCTGTAAACAATAGCACTGGGATTCAAGACAAATTTCAGACTTGTTCTGACAATAAAGGAATATTGTATTGTATGCTAGGTTTAGTTTTCAAAACAATGTATTTAGCTATTATCACCTCATGGACCACTGTTCAATCCATCGTGCAAAACTGAAATGACTGAAGCACAAATGCAAACCTATCAAGACATGGTCACCAATCTAAACTGACAGGACTATGCAGTTCTATTTCTGAAGCTTCTGCTTTTAGTCTTTTTCTGAAGTTTTCACACACTTTGGAACCAGCTCTTTCTAAGCCACGTGTTTCACAAGCCAACATATTTGGCACCAATTTTAAAATCAGGCAATATGACACACGGGTTTTGAAAAGGTTTGTCATGGCATGGCCTTTCCACAGCAATTTTCCTGCAATCACAAAAATCAGCAAGGAGGAGAACTTTATATAAAACCTTGATGTCAACGGTGCACCTGACACAAAGTCCAACATACCAAGTGTTAATATTCTCTTTTTTTTTATACATCCTGTTAAAAATGACTGTGGTGGAAAACTGCAGTGTTTTGACCAATCTGCTCCTCCAAATATGATACCCATAACAACATGTTCTCAAAAAGAAATACTTCAGCGAGGAAGCCTCCTTCAAAAAATGTTTGTCATTTCAGTTATTACCTTTGATTGCGGCCTACTTTTAGAGTGGGCCAATTACTTAAAGTTTTCCTCTTTTGCAGGAATCAACTTGAACTTTCTTTACTTTTTTTGCGGTGCACTAATATAAAGTTTTGTAGAGTGTGCCTGATTAAATATTGTTGTACATCTTAAATAAAGTAGTTTTGGAAGTGGGCTCTGACAGATGGAGATTAGATCATTCTTTACATCCTAGGCTTGCCTTTTAATTTAATTGGAGGCACATCATTATGTGATTCTGAACAAGCTTGCATCTGAAGATTATAAAAAAGTAGATCACTAACTTTTAGTGGAAAAGAACAAAATCAGCCTTAATTCTCTAATGCAGTTATAGAAAAATTGTTCAGTATTGAGTTCTATGCACAAACTTAAACATACAAACAAATTTGTTGGTACATTTGGTAAAGTTGAACAATAAGTCTTATAGAGAAATAAATACATATTTTGTCACAGTAGCATAAGCTCACACTAAAAAAAAAATGAAATGAAATAACTGTGGGTCCCCCGCTGTTGATGTTTTGTAGAACCTGTTAGTACCACAGCATTTAGCATTTCCAGATCATTAATAATTTTGCTGCCTATAGATAAAGGGATCTTTGTACAGTTGCTCTAAGTCATTCAGAGTCCTGGGCTCCATGGTGTCACCTCTTGAACTCACCACACAGGTTTTTATAGGATTTCAATTTTGAGTATAAATAATAATATATAAAAAAAAAAAGAAAAACATGTTTGAAACATGAAGAATGTCTTCAGCAGTTTAGGTTGGAAGACTGATGCGATCATAACAGAAGGCTGATTTTGTGACTGAACTATTTCTGAGTTTACCTGTTTTTCTTTATTCTGCTTAGGGGCCCAATGAAGATCCATTTTTAAGGCTCCCACATAGTCAGGCATACTTGAGATGGACTCAATGTGGATCCAAAGCAGATGCTGCTGAACTAGTCAAAACTGAATTTTTACGATCCAGTACGTGTACGCAGTGTCGCACAATAAACTGCTCGGCAGGAAAAAGTCTCCACGTAGAACTGTTTTATATGTGACACACTGCTGAGAGCAACCATTTGCAAGGACGCACAATTTTCACTGCCACTCTCTGCTCCCCACTGACAGGTGTATTCCGCTTCTAAGTCCCTAGTCTGGTTTATGAGGCCTTCTATTCTTCTTGTTTTTCCAAAGCTACAAGGCAAATTAGCTCTTCCTCCTCATCTCATGGAACTCATGGAAGAGTGTGGGAAATGTAGGAAATTGGTACGCTTGACTAAGAAACGTCTGCAGACGGTATGCATGGAATCTGCGTGGAGTCCGTGCTCCTCACATTATGCTTGACTCTGTGTTAGCCTTTAGTTTCTGGCAGAGTCAAAAAAATTGTTTTACCTCAATTACCAAGCTACTCACAGCCTGCAATGACAAGATAAAAAGAGTCAGGCTAAAAGAAAGCATGCTCCTTGAACAGTTTTGCTTTCAACAAAAATAAATAGATATTGAATGCAATACTGAGATCACTTTAAAACAATGCCTATATCTGCAGAAGCCATAGACTCCTCCATCCAAAAGAGAAAATATAAAATAAAATCCTGCAGTGAACAAATGATCTGTTCCATTAAAAAACTGAATGTAAGCTGCTCTAAAATTTACATAAATGCAGCGTTTTATTTCTACACAAACAAAGGTGATAGCGTAATAAAAAAAAAAAACACTACAGACTGTTCTGTTTTCCACTTTATTTTTTATTTCATTCTTTTCTCTCTGAGTGAAAACTTTCGACTCAGTTACAAGACCCTTTCTTGCATTCTAATCATGATAGATAGGCCATCCATTGTGCCTGGAGCACTGCAATGCTGTGATTGCAATCTCAAATAAAGAGTCCTTATTCCTTAGTTGTTTTTGATTTTTTTAGTAGTGCAACTTATTTTCCCCTCAGATATATCATTGTTCTATTCAATCGATGTGTCCCTCAAGGCCCTAAGTGACAGAATAATGAACACTTTGTCCACTTCCTTGCCCATTAGATTCATGCTTCTTAGCAGCCACTTATTTTTATCTTGTATAATTTTTCCTAAGAAAAATTGAGATAAAAACCAATTAATTTCAAAGCAAGTAATACAGACCCTTGCAGTTTTGATCCATGTCCAAGTGACTGAAAGAGACCTGTTGTGAGTTGACCTCGCACTGCTGTTTCTGCTGTCTGCTCCTTCATAAATATGCTCTTTACAAGTGCAGATGCTCTTTACTCTCCAAATGCTTTCTGCATTGTAAACGAACATTACAGTAGCTGGGGATAAAAATACTGCATCTGTCATCCTTAAATAAAGCCAAAGAATTTCTTTAAATGAAGACACAAATGCACCAAAATGCTAGAATAAAAAAACTATGTGTGTTGGTTTCGATTAGCTCTTAGCTTTGGATATTAAGCCTGTTTTCAATTCAATTCAATTCAATTCAATTCAATTCAATTCAGTTCAGTTCAGTTCAGTTCAATTCAATTCAATTCAATTCAATTCAAATTCAGTTTATTTGTATAGCGCCAATTCACAACACATGTCGTCTCAAGGCACTTCACAAAAGTCAGGTTCATACATTCCAATTAATCCTAATCATTGAACAGTGCAGTCAGATTCAGTTATTTATTCAAATTGGATAAAACGTTTTTCTGTCTAAGGAAACCCAGCAGATTGCATCCAGTCAGTGACTTGCAGCAT
>JAHUTJ010075521.1:0-16789 GCA_036250325.1 Characodon lateralis | reverse complement strand
TAATTGAACCTTCACACTCTGCTCTTACTGGTGCAATGTGCAATCAATGAAGACTGGCTACCAGGCTGGTCCAATTTAGCCATGAAACCTCCCACACTAAAATGACAGGTGTTACTGTTTCATTGTCCAACCCCTGTACTTTACAGCAG
The DNA here is from genome assembly GCA_036250325.1 of Characodon lateralis. Lineage (NCBI taxonomy): Eukaryota > Metazoa > Chordata > Actinopteri > Cyprinodontiformes > Goodeidae > Characodon > Characodon lateralis. The sequence continues at coordinate 16,640 of JAHUTJ010075521.1, read as the reverse complement.
AAGTGTGTGGGGAGTTTGATCACCAAAATCAAACTGTATTAAGTAATTCTATGACGTTAACTTCCTAGTGATATTTCATTATAGCCAAAAACCAATTGTGGAAAAACTTCTTGTTTAGCCTAAGAACACAGACAAAAAGTAGTCTACGTTTATTTTTCGATTGATTGTTTTTGTCAAATTGTTCTCAGTTTCAGAGTCTTTTTCTCCAATTTCTTTTATAATCCCTCATATATTTAGTTTACATCTCAAAATCTTGACATTTTGCTTTGCTCTATTTTGTGTTATTTGCCATATTATAAATCTTGGCAAACAAAGGCCCAATATGGGGTTCCTCAAGGATCCAATCTGGCACCAATTTTCTTCAATATTGATGTGGTCATTTAAGCTATGAATATCATATCTTTTAAATAAGCCCACACTGATGACAAACAGCTACACTCAGTGGCTATTTTATTAGTTACACCATGCCACTACTGAGTTGGACCCACTTTTGCTTTCAGAACAGCCTTAATTCTTTCAGAAACAATCCTCAGAGATTTTGGTCCATCTTTCAATCGTAGCATCTCAGCTGCATATGTCTCTTGTTCTACCACAATTTAAAGGTTTTCTATTGGGTTGAGATCTGATAAATGTGGAGGGCACTGGAATCGAGAGGACCCATTGCCATGGTTAAGAAACCAATTTGAGAAGTTTGAGCTTTGTAAAATCTTTTTCCTCATAGCATAATTGTCTAAGTCTTTAACCAGAGGCTAAGCATATGTTGCATGATCCTGCTAGAAGGAGCCATCAGAATATAAGGACATCATGAGGGGATGGACATGGTCAGCAACAGTACAAGGGTAGGCCGTGAAGTTTAAATGATGCTCAATTGGTACTCAGGGGCCCAAAATTGGGGCAAAAAATATGCCCCAATAATCTAGCAGTGTTCAAATTCACTTAATTTCTCTTTCTCAATTTTAGGTCCAGCTTTATTCGCACTGTATATGTTGCCTTTGGGGTCAATTTTCTCATGTTATAACATGTTTGTTCGACTGTTTCGCTGATGACTTACAGATTTATCTGCTCTTAAAAACAGGAAAAGACTCATTTCAGCTTTTTATTTTGCTGCCTTAAAGACTCTTTTTTTTTTTAACTAAGAAAAAACAAAACATAGATTGTCAGTTTTGGCAACTCTATTAGATGGACCACCTATCCTCTTATTTCAAAGCTAATGTGAAAAACCCTGATGGTTCCCTTAAACTATGTAGACAGGTGAGTAAAGTCGTCTAATCCAGCTTCTTCCATCTGATACCGTTAGCCAAGGTAAAACCATACCTTCCAGCTGATGTCTTTAAGCATGTCATTCATATGTTTGTTACTTGCAGATTGGACTACTACAACTCCATGTACTCTGGCTTGGACCAGTTCATCATCTCCAGTTGGTCCAAATGCTGCTGTTTGTCTACTGACTGGTATGCACATTACCAGTGTTGGCATCCTTACACTGACTTCCTGCCATGACCTTTCATCTACATTCATACATGGTCAGTTCAGGTAAGGTCAGTAGAACTTTATTAATTCCTTGAAGAGTAATTTGTTGACAGCCAACCAGTCCATGTGCAGTTTAGGAAGGGACAAACAGACAAACCATGTAAACATACAATAATTATAAAGTACTAGCAACAACTAAAACCAAGCCTGCAGCATTGTTGTGCTCAAAAAACACATTTACAATAAAAACAGCAATAAAAAACAGTAAATCGAATTAAGGAGCCGTTGCAGAGTTATTAAGAGCCAACATTCAAATGTCTAATAACAGATGGGAAAAACGATTGTTTTTTGTCAAAGACATAGGATACCACAGACCCAAAGGCATCTGAATAAAGCACAAAGACAAAACATGTCTTTCTTTTTGGTTAATGATGCATTTAGCGTTCATCTACATTCTGATGCTCTGTTTGAACTTCAGCAAGTCATCTTCATCACTTCAAGTGGCCTGCATGCACTAAGTGTCCGTAATGTGATTGGCTGACCCCATATTGGCGTTAAACATTTGAACTAGTGTACCTTATAAAGTGGCCAATGAGTGTGTGCTTCTGGTTAACCACATGACAGCAGGGACTTGTAGTCCCTGTGTGAGCATGTCCACAACATCACTGAATGGAAGGTCCAGAACTCCATCCAACTTAATGTAGTAATAACAAGTTTCACTGTATTCAGTGCCAATAAACACAGGGTTAGCGATCGGCCCTCAACTTAAACCAACAAATCCTAAAACTACATGGCATGTCAGAGGAAACTCTAGACTTAAGTTTTAACAGCTCACAGATTCCTAACAAAACACTGCACAGAAAAAATGAAAAAGACAAACGTTTTTAGTGTTTGTAATATTAAAGCAATAAATCAGTCAGCTTCAGCTCATCCAAAAAAACTGCTGCCTGAGTCCTGACCAACTAACAAAAAATTAATCCAATCACAGCAGTCCTGTCTCCATGTTAGTAAAAGGAGAGTTTTAAAAATGTTTCTCTTTCAGGTGCTGAATGGCCTTTGGTCTAAACACATCCTAGAGTTACTGCCAGGTATGAATAATCTATCCATTGGGTCGTTTCCTCTAAAACATTTTGAAACACCTGTAGCATCAATGGGGCTGTATGAATAAACATACCTAGTCTTGCTTAAATTTAAACATGTTCCATCGATTACACAGTTTGGGCTGCTCTAACACAGGCAAGAAAATAATCCATGAAGTAAATCTTTCCCCTTGTATGTGTCTTTACATGAAAACATCTTCTCTATTGTGACACAAACATGACTAAAGCAGGCAGCACGGGTTGTTTAAAGAGGATTTCAGTACAATAGCGTGCTCAGTAAATAGAGTAAATGAGTTGAATAGCTTTACAATCTTGTCTCATTGCCTGCTTTTTTCCACACTAATCCTTGGAGTCTGGCCAAAAGCTCATTACAGGCCATTGTCAGTCAGATATCAAGCATCACTAATAGACTGGGATTTACATACTAAACACACTTATTGTAGATGGTAGTCTGAATTTGCAGAGCTTTGCAAGAAATAACAGATAAAAAATGATCAGACTCCTTTGATCTTTTCACATTTTGTCAAGTTACAAGTACAAACTATAATGTATCATATTAGGATAGACCAATACCAGGTATAAGTGAAGTGGAAGGAAAAAAACAATAAAGATATCATTCCTTTGGGTATGTTTACCAGCGTTGAACATCTAGAGACATTTAGTGACAGTTGTTGGACGATTGAAAACATCAATATTCAAGTCTTGCTACAGACTGTCACACATGAATATGCTTTGATCTAAACCATTCAGTTGTAGTTCTGGCTGTATGTTGAGTGTCCTGCAGGAAGGTGAACATCTGCCGCAGTCCAAAGTCATTTGCTGTCTCTAACGTGTTTTCTTCCAGGACTGACCTGTATTTAGCTTCATCCATCATTCTATCAACTCTGACCAGCGTATCTGTTCCTCCTGAAGAACATAATGTATCTTCAAAGCATTATGTTGCCACACATTTTAAAGTGGGGACGGTGTGTTCTGGGTGATGAGCAGTGTCATGTTTCCACCACATGTATTAGTTTAGCATGCTGGCTAATAAGGAAACTGGTTGTACAGGATTTTATTTAGAGGTATCTGTGTAAAGGGTTAAATATAAACCACACTTTTTCCACAGTTTTTAGATTTTTATTTGAAGAACAAAATTAAACCATTTCTCATTTTCTTTACTCTTTTTACACTATTAGGTCTATCACATAAAATCCCTATAAAATGTATTGGAGTTTATAGTTGCAACATGACAAAATATGTAGAAGTTCGGTGGGTGTGAATACTTTTGCAAGGCATTGTATATGGTCGTCTAGCACACATCTCTCTTACACAGAGGAAGATGAGGATTTTTACCTATTGAGGAAGATGCTGCTGACGTCATCGTGGCTAATGGGAGGTTTCTTGGAGCTGGCCGCCATACGGAGCGGCCTGAGGAAGCAGTTCACCAGAATGGAGAGCTGGTGGACGTACTCTGTCTCTGCTTCAACCATGTTAAACACAATCTGGTTCCTTTTCCTCATGCTCTCTGCGTGAGGTGAGCAGATGTAGTCTTGGACGATGATCTTCCACTTTCTCCGGCACAGCCAGCCACGCATAAAACTTTGCACCTGCATGGTCACACAACACCCTATGGGCCTCCTTTACTCTCCTTCCATTGCTTCTCTGCACATCACAGTGTGATGACAATACTTTACCTTTTTAATCTTTTTGATATCTGGGTCCTCCTCTTCTTGGTTGTTCTGATAAGGCAGCATCCTCTCCTTGGCTTTGTTCAACACCACAATCTACCACAACAACAGTATCGATGTGAATGCACTGGTACAAAGAATCAAATATTCATGAAACCACTTTGGACAAAAATAAACATCTAGATAGGGAAGTAATGGGTCTTGGAATCACTGGAGCCCTGCTGTGCTTTAATGTCTTCTCATCAAGCCTGGGGCATTTGCATGCTTTTATCTAAATGTGCTCCATCTGAGGGTGCATCTTAGCGTCTGTGTACATTCATGGGTGTGTGCAGCATGTGTATTTAAGTATGCATGCACACACAGATGTGGATGCACTCATGCATACCTCAGCTTTGAGCCTCTCAATCTCTGTGTCCTGGTCCTCTAGCTGAGTGCGAAGCTGATTGGCTGCGATCTTTTCCGTCTCCAGGATCTGGACCAGGTGGATGTACTTCTGCATCAGGATCTCACGCTCGATCATGATGTCAGAGTAGCTGAAAGGGGAATGTGGAAAAGGTCAGACCTATGTACATGCTTGTGCGACATTTGATGTTTTTGACGAATGAGATGCAGTAGGTTTTATACCCACTTCTACGGTAAAAAGAAGACAGGCATCCACAGAGAGGAGAGCTGAAAGAAATAAAGGGTGAGTGGCGAGATCAAGTCTGTGATGTAACCAACGTGGTAATACAGCCCCAACATGACCTAAATGTGAACCGCTGCGAGCACTAAGCATCCAGACACACTTGCTCGCTTGGATGTGGTAGCTGTGTCAAATGTGTTTTATCAGCAGAAAGAAAAAAGAGAAGCAAAGATGAGCTTGGTTTAACGAGAAGCTTTAAGGTTACAAACTGAACATTAAATGTTTAGGGACTTTATTGAAAGAGAAAAGATAGTGAGGTGGAGAAAAGATTCACTGTCTGCTGCACAGACAGATAAGCATTTAGGTCCTTGACACATTTACTAGTCTGATCATCTATTCCTCACTAGAGAAATGAGTGAATATCTTTTATTTAAAGCATAATCTGAAAAGACTGGGGGTTGTATTTTACTACAATCACAGCTGCAAGTCTTTTAGGGTTTTTACCAGCTTTGCACATCTAGAGACTGAAATTATTGCCTTTTTGTTTTTGCAAAAACAAACTCAGTCATATTGGATAGAGAGCATCTGTGAGAATCAATTTTCAGGTCTTGTTACATATTTTGTGATGGTTACATCTGCAACAAGGGAAGGCATACCCCAGTCATGGAAAGGCATGACCTAAGTAAAGCAAATCATGAGCATGTTAGCATGGGTGTATACTTTTCTACATACATTTATACATAATACAAACACCAACTTCATGATTAAGGAAAGTATTACCACCATTCTTTTCATCACACCTTGCAACTGTTGAAAGTAAGGAAAAAGAGAAGAAACGGGGCTAATTGAACAAACTAATCAATATTTGTGCAGATGAAACGCCTTAACCTTCGAACCTCCCACTTACAGTATGCAGATGTACCCCTCTCCATATTTTTTTGTTGGATTTAGGCCTGGACTTTGACAGGGCCACTTAAACAAAAATATGTTTGATCTAAGATATCCTATTGTATTTATGGCTGTTTTTGGCTGTATTTGCAGTTAAGCCAAACGTTGTTGAAGCCTCTGGCAGATTTAAATTGAGGAATATTCTCATTTACCCTAGAAGGTAGTTTTCCTGTAACCAATTTTAATGTTACTTCCAGTCAGAAGAAACATGTTGGTAAAATTAAGAGAAGACTTTAAGTATAAATCTCTTGGCAGGTTTGCACGCTACCATACCAATGGATGCATCACTTTTCAGATTTTTATCTGTAAAAGAATTTGAGAACATGTATTATTTACCTTCCACTTCAAAGCTGTTGGCTACTTTCTGTTGGTCACTTGCATAACATACTTTTAGGTTGGGGTTTTATTGTGACAGTACATGAAAAAAATGAAGGTGTGAGAGTACTTTGCAAGGCAGTGTACGTAGGTGTTTGTCAATTACATTTACTTAATTTGAGCCAGACCCCACTGACACTCGCCATTTATTATGACATTAATTAATGTTGCATTTATATTTAAAACCTTATAATTTCACAAATTTTACAATAGTTGCAAATGATACAATGAACAAAATATTTGACACATATTCTGTGTGTTTCATGTCAGGTTTATTAAAACCTTCATTACCTGATGTGTGTGCTGCTATTGGTTTGTTATTTCTGTTACATAAATCAACAGAGTGGGTACTTATTTATCAAACAAAAGTACACATTTTATATTGAAAATTAGCACAAGTTCCAGTTGTGATTAATCAAACTGTGTATACTAGCTAACCAGTAAACAGGTAGGTATTAATGCATCTGGTAGGTGGAAACAATGGTTTCTTCTGCAAATGTTTGCCATTTTAACAACATACTTTCTAACATAAGTGTATAAGAGTCACATTTTAGAAGTGCTTAACGAGGTCCGGTCTCTTTCTGACAGCCCTTAGTCCCATATCAGTTCATCCTGCTGTAGAGTAACAAGTTAAACCAGGCTGTCCAGCGCTTCACTGTGGAGAACTGGCCAAAATGCTGTCACACACGTTCTCTAGTGTATACAGAAGATTTCGTTCAGCCGATCCAAGGTGGACCCGTCTCCTGTTGAAAAGCTGGAACGCCACGAGATCAGAGGCTTGTGTTGCAGTTGGTTAAAAGTTATTTTAGTGGGAGACACCAGTATGTGAAATGTATGTGAGATGTGAGTTCTTAGTGTTTAGTCATTGCTTGTGGGGTTCTGCAAGGGTCAGTTTTGGGTCCTAAACGCTTTGTAATTTATGTAAATGGATTATGCAAAATATCTGAAGTTATAAAACAAGTTATTATTTGCTGATGACACAAACATTTTCTGTGTTGGAGATAGTCTAGGACAGTTGTTGAAAGATGTCAATGAAAAAGCTAAAGATATGGTTTGATTGTAACAAACTGTCTTTAAATATGAACAAAACTAAACGGTAAATGGTAAAATAGGAACTGAAAATACAAATAAATAAAGTGAATGTTGAAATGATGCATGAAGTCAAATTTCTATGTGTTATTATTGATGATACCTGAACTGGAAACCTCACATCAGATATGTTCAGAGTAAAATATTAATAAATTAAAAATTGATAAAGTATTTGTATATTACACAAAACTAAACTTGTGTTGGATGAAAAAGCACTCTCACTTGTTCCTTTACGCTATTTAAGTTACTGTACAGAGGTTTGGGGAAAAAAACTACAAAACAACATTACACTCATATTTCAAAAAGAACATTAAGAGTATTTAACAAGGCTCTGTACCTGGATAACACTAAACTACTGTTTATAATTTTTCAAACTTACTGACATAGTTAAACTGCAAACAGCGCTATAGTAATGTGTAAAGCTAAAAATAACCAATTGCTAGAAAATATTCAAAAATTATTCAAGTGAAGGGAAGCTGTGTATGAGTGAAAAGGTACAAGTCATTATCAAACACAGATGATTAGAACAAGAACAAGTATCTGTATTTCTGTCTGTGGGCTGAAGCTCCAGCAATGTTCAAACATGAAACAGGGTATAAAAAGATGATTATAGATAAATATCAGACTTAAATAGATATTATTATTATTATCATTACTACCATTTATTTCCTTTTATATTACTGTACATTGTCCATCCATCCACTTTCTATATGTGCTTCTTCCATACTGCTGGTGCCTATATCCAGCAGTCTACAGGTGAGAGATGGGATACACTCTGGATGGGTCGCCAGTCCATCGCAGGGCGACACACAGAACAAAAACCGTGCACAATCCCATTCACACCTAAGGGCAATTTATTTATTTTCACTTTTTTGCTATTTTTGATTACAAATTTTGCATTAAATTAAGTATGTTTTGTTAATGAATAAAAAGTGATGGGAATAATGTCGCAGGAGAAGGGGTGGGTTAATATAAGTTCATACTTCTGTCCATTCGTTTCGGTGTGTATAAATTCTGTATAATAGTAAATACTGCTGTTACTATCTGCTGTTACATTCTATAAAATTTTTGAAATGGAAAAAAATACCCCCAAAGTATTCCTTCACAGTGGCCTGTTTCCCAGTGTCTTCTCTGTGCAATTAAGCACGACAGATCACTGCGCCAACTGTCCAAATCTCCTTAAATGCTGGTCATGATCTTGTGGTATTTGATGTTCTGTGTTAAGGGTCAGTCGTTAATCTCACGCACACAGTTCAGATTTAGACAGTAACATGCTTTACAACAGTACAGCAGCCATTTTTCTGAGAAATCCTGAGCTCAGTCATTGAAGGCTAAATCAGTTTTTTATTGGAAGCTAAACAACGTTATATCCCACAACGGACGTATTTACTCACATTTTCTGACGCGGATAATCATGTTAATTATTTTGTTGGGCAGACACTGACATAAACTGGGGTGTGCTATCTTAAAGCTGGTGTTTGTTATGACCGAATCCTACACTGACGTCTACATTCATTAGTCAGAAATTTAATATGAAACCGACCATACAATAATTTTCCTGCCTTACACACATTTGACAATTATCTGCCAGTAGCCAGGAGAGAATAACTATCATATCCTCTGAAATGTAATGGCAAAATAACAATGAAAACAAAATAAGTACTGAAATGAAGCACAAATAAATATGTAGGTTTTCTCAACTATCCTGATATTAACAAAAAAAAAACATGAAAGAAATATTTGTCTGTCTGTACCTGGCCTGCTGGATGCATTCCACCCACTCGTTGCAGTCCGACTCATCCTCTGACCGCAGATCCAAAGGTTTCTGTCCTTCATGGCCAAAAATGATGAGGAAGTAGTGCTGTATTCAAGACAAACCAGCAACACATTCAAAATCAATGATAGATGGATTATCTGCTTGATTTAAGTTGGGAGGTAGTAAGATAAGGCTGTTTTTTTTTGCTACTTTATTGATGAGATAAGAGGCTGCAAGTGGTGCTCCTTGAACCCTATAAGCTACTGCTTTATATTATGATTGGTAGCTGTCTCTAGCAGTCCCACTAAAATGAACTTAAATAATGTTGCTTCATAGAAATTGTGCCTCACTAATCACATTAGCAGGTTTGAACTGAAGAACTGGGGATGCAGAGCACAGTCAGTGGCATCCCTCCATGGGCAAGAACAACACATAAAATGCAGTCAAAAACCATCTAAACATACAAAGAAAAGAAACAACGAACCATTTATTTGTTTATGTCATTATTCCAATTTAGCAATAAACAAGTAAAAACAGTATATTGTTGGACTACATCATCTTCTGGAAAAAAAAAAAAACATATCTGTGCACCTTCTCAGTGTTCCAGCTGTCCAGAAGTTCAAAACATCTAATATTGGAATCCAAATAATTCATTTGAGTGTGGCCTGATACTTTTACCAAGAGGATATTACGGAAAGTGTTGCCTTGCAGCAAGAAGGTCCTGGGTCCGACTCCCAGCCGGGTGTCTTTCTGCATGGAGTTTGCATGTTCTCCCCGTGCATGCATGGGTTCTGACAGGGTACTCCAGCTTCCTTCCACAGTCCAAAGACATGCCTGTTAGGTTAACTGGTCTCTCTAAATTGCCCTTAGGTGTGTGAATGAGAATGTGCATGGTTGTGTGTTGCCCTGCGATGGACTGGCGACCTGTCCAGGGTGTACCCCGCCTCCTGCCCATAGAGTGCTGGAGATAGGTACCGGCTTGCCAGCGACCCACTATAGAAGAAGTGGTATAGAAAATGACTGACTGACTGACTTACAACAAAATGTCCTGAAATTGAAATGACAGAGAAAGTGCTTATGTTAGCCTAATGCTATCTGCAATGGCTATTATAAATGCCCTTAATCTATCCAAAATTCTAATGCTTTTCACAGCAGGGACGTGGATTTGACCAGTCCACATTGTAATGAGTATGAGTCCACGTATCACGTTTAAACCACACTGGTGTAAAGAAGATATACATTTGCAGGAATAATAAAGCAAACATCAAAATCTGTGCTAAACAACTGTCTCTTTGCACTGCTCTCCTCTACAGAGGTTTAAACTACAGCGGTCAGTTTAAACTCCCACCTGTCTAAACTGGTGGAAGAAGAGCATTATTTGAAGATGCTTTCAAGATTCCCATGGTTACTCTGGAGGGGTTGCAGAGATCCACAGCTCAGGTGGGAGAATCTGTCCACAGGACAGCTATTAGTCATGCACTCCACAAATCTGGCCTTTATGGAAGAGTGACAAACATGCAATTCAGCTCAGTTCAGTTTATTTATAAAGTGTCTGTTCATAGCACATGTAGTCTCAAGCATTTAGAAAAAAGTTAATTAAATTGAATCCTAGAGACTCCAAGTCAATTACATACATTCCAAATTGGTCCTAGTTATCAAACAAAACAGTCAAGTTCAGTTTATTATTCAAGTTGGATAAAAACGTTTTCTATTCAAGGAAACCCAGTGGACTGCATCAACAGCAATTATTCAAAGAAAGTGATTAAAAATCCTGTTTGCAGTTTACCATGTCATGTAGAGGACAGAGCAAACATGTGGAAGAAGGTGCCTTGTTTAGATGAGACCAAAATTTGAGTTTTTTGGCCTACACGCAAAATAGTATTTCACTAGGACAAGGCCAGAAAGATATGAGATTAAAGGTTTATTGAAGGAAGGGGTTGAAGGGATGGCTGAATTGGGACTGAGGATGGGTCATCTGGGGAGACTTGCTTGAAGACTTGCGAGGAGGAGACTCAGCGTGGGTTTGCAGTCTTCAGGATATGACGTTTCCAGAGCACACTTCGGACCCCCCCAGATAGAACCTGCAACTAAGGAGAGAATAAACAATGAGGAAATGGGGAGTAGGGTGATGGAATGAAGAGGAGGAACAGGGATGAGGTGAGATGGGGTACAGGGTAAGGGAGAGTGGGGTAGAAAGAATGTGACAGACTGTGAAGGATAGGTGAACTCAGTATAAGTAGACTGTTGGGTAATTAGAGGTATGGTAAAGGAATGGCTGCCAAACCTAAGTTAACGTATTAACTTAATTTCACTAGTAAGTACCAGGCCACAAAGATATGAGATTAAAGGTTTATTCAAGGAAGGGGTCATGGGGATGGATTAATTGGGAGTGAGGATTGTCATCTGAGGAGAGTTGCTTGAACGGTTGGCAGGAGGAGACTCAGCGTGAGGGTGCAGTCTTCAGGAAATGGCTTTTTTCTGAGCCAACTTAGGACCCCAAAAATTTTAGAATTGCGTTAAGCAGAGGCGAGACTGAGCTTGATATGAGATTTTTACATATATAGGAACAGTATGCATGGGATGACCAACCAAGAATCGACCTAGAATTTGAATTATTTGATCAGAGATGCCCTGACTGGATGCTGTAGATGTGGCTCTGATATTGAAGGAGTGGACTAAATAATGCTCTGATGAGATCCTAGACCTTGGCAGAAGTGTTTACCGAACCAGAATCTCATGACTGGACTTTCTGAATCAATAATGAAAAAGTGGAGAGGTGCTTTCATAGTCAACCCATCGTGGATGTAGGATTTTGGAGGCAGGACTTCCTTGCATGAGTGCCACCACAGAAGGAGCAGGTATGTGGCATTTTAAAGCTGGAGACTGAACAGCCACGGTCATTGAATTATTACAAACCACCCTGCCTCCTTGAAAAAGGATTGGACAGCCTTCTTTGTCAACATACTTTGAGATTTCAATATTGATTGATGAGGTGTGGGTATCAAGAACAGTAGAGATATTAGAGGTGGAACTGGACCAGAAAGGGATGATGATTGTACATGCAGCGGCTGGAGGAGAAGGAGCGCCACAAAGACTGCATGACAGAGATGTGCACGCAGCAAACATGCAGCAGTACAGTTCAAAGTCAACAGAACCCCAGTATGTCCCCTGATTAAATTGCTGCACGCGACCTGTGGTCTGGTTGGTGAAGAGCATGTGATACCAATAGAAACCAGTGCCTCCAAAGAAACCATGTCGAGAATGATCTGGATAGAGTGAGCAATTGGAATCCCTGAAAAGTGAAAACGGCAGGGCAAATTCAGTAGGAGTAAAGTCTTTTGAACAAGAACCAAGTGGGTGACCTAGCTGCATGAACCCTAAACCATTTTTACAACTCCCTGGACAGACTGAATTTAATGAGACATGGCTGAAGGACAAGGGCTATATCTACGTGATTACCATTAAGGATGATGTAAAGCGGTAGATACAGGAGAAAAGCGTTGAAGGTGGTTGGGGTTAGGGCAAGGTTGTAAGGATTGTTACAATGAGAAAAGACATTGGGGAATGGGGAGGGTAGGGGAATGGATTGGGGAGGGAAGAAGGAAAGGACAGACCAGGAGGAAACAGAGGAGGAAGTCCAGGAGCAGTAGGATGAGTTAGATGAGCTGAAGCCATAAGAGAAGATGACTGAAGCACTTGACAGGTTTGAACAGTTTGAGGATCTTGAAAAGGAGCATGCATCATATGAATCTGTATGGTGGAAAAAAGGGTCTAGGAAAGGGATGGAGGGATGAATTGATGCATGTGTACAGCGAGGCAGTTACATCACTGGAGAGGTTCCTGAGGAAGCAGACTCTGAGGAGGAAGACGGAGGCCCGGGATGTTCATTGATTAAAGATACTGCTGCTTGTTGTTATTTGGCTGTCGTGAGCAGCTGGAAATGTCTGGACTTTTTTTAAAAGCGGCTAAATGGGATACCTTTTTCTTTTAGCATGTGATGAAGGTGTGCTACGGTCCAGGCTTTGATGTCATGGCGGGTTGGAGTGACAGAAGCCAGACGCTGTGGCATCAAGATGTTGATGGAGTGTGGTGGTGATGGTCTGGAGGGAGCTCGATGCTGCCTCGGGGAACGGATAGATTGGCTTTCACCTTTGAAAGCGCAACAGCCACAGGTCTTAGGTCTCAATGAAGAAGGAGAGCCGGCTTCTGATTGAGGCTGAGTCGGTATTTCTATACGTTTATTGAGAGTGAGGTTTGATGATCACAAAGCATAGACGGTTACGGCAAGAAACATTTCTGATCACCAGAGGAGAAGTGTTGGCACTGAATAGATTATTGAGGCTGTCGTCTGAAATGGAGCAATTGAGCTGATTTGCAAGATCACCACCCATGGTGAGTAAAAGTCGAAACTAGTTTAGACTCAGAGAAACACAGTCTGTGCGCAGTCTGTTTGTTCCAAGAATGTGACAGACTGTAAAGGATTGGTGAAGTACGTTTAAGTAGACTGCTGGGTAATTAAAGGTGTGATTGAGGGGTGGCCCTGCTACCAAACCTAAGTTGACATATTAACTTCATGAGTGGTGCAAAAAAACTACCTCTGCACCTCAACCTGAACACACCTTTACCACCCCAAAATATGATGGTGGGAGTGTCATGCTATGGATGTGGTGTTGTTTTTCTTCAGCAGGGAAAGGTAAGCTGATCAGATTGAATGGAAAGATAAATAGTGCTAAATGGAGAGCAATCCTGAGCGAAAACCCCAAACGGGAATGTTTCTAACCAATCATATGTCAGTTCATCCCCACCAGAGGTACGTTTTACTTGTTTCATCAAACAGCATTTAAGGATAATTTTCAATATTCTACTAATAGTCTACTGTGAGGAAATTGTTTATATAACAGAAGGGGTTCATTTAGAGTTAGCTTGTTATATTTCATAAGTCAGCTGAACTAAACAGGGATCAGTGCCAAAATAAATAAAAATAGACTGCAATACAAGGTTTTCAAAAAACACTTAATTGAATTAACAATTCCATAACATTTGTACATTTTTATGGCCATTTATATTCACAAAAAACTACAATCACAATAAACTGAGTGGTTACATGGGAATCAAAGGGTTTGTTTACAGGTATGAAATGAAAGTTGGAAGGGAAGAAATGGCAATGCACAGGTGCAAAATGGGTAAACTGGCAGATTTTAATGGTTGTGATGGTAAAATGCATGCTCAGTATGAGGGATTGCTGCAAAGTCAACGCCAGTGACTGTCCACTGTCTCTACATGCTCATCCAGGAGGAGGGAATGCTGCAAGTCACTGACTGGATGCAATCTGCTGGGTTTCCTTANCCAGTGACTGTCCACTGTCTCTACATGCTCATCCAGGAGGAGGGAATGCTGCACGTCACTGACTGGATGCAATCTGCTGGGTTTCCTTAGATAGAAAAATCTTTTATCCAATTTGAATAAAAAGTTAACTCTGACTGCACTGTTCAATGGTTAGGATTAATTGGAATGTATGTACCTGACTGTTGTGAAGTGCCTTGAGACAACATGTGATGTGAACTGGCGCTATATAAATAAAACTGAATTGAATTGAAAATTCAAAAATTGAAAACTGAGAGATGTCCCATTTTTGCAATATTTTTAAGGATAGTTAACAGAACTCCTCAAACAAAATATTCAAATGCTAATTGTATCAGTATCATTACTCACTAAAAAAAATTACATTTGGGACAGTACTGAGTAAACAAAGGTCTTGCCTTTTTATTCCATTTTCCCATGATGGATGGATGGATGAATGGATTTTGTTGTCTATTTCAAAACCCCTTTCCCTACACCCAAAAGTATTGGCAAACCCTACCCTTTAAAAACATGGAGTTAGGTCTACGAATAACAGACAAGGGCTAAAATCAGACAGCCTTAGAAGACTGGATGAGGTGCAGGATGTGGACTATTCAGCTGCTTCAGATTGTTTTGACATGTGGTTAAAATTTTCACTGGTTACGTTTGGCTTTTTTTGTCTTAAGAATAAGGTTTTCAAACAGCTCCGCCAAACCTTTTGAAAATGGAATTTAAAAACACAAATAAAGAAACTTGCAGTGTTTATTAAAATGTAAGTCCACAATTCATCAGCATGTTTTCTTTCTAGCTTTAGCATTTTACAATAATAAGAGATTCATTTTTCATTATTATTTTTACACTTTGGTTTGAAAGTGAAACTATGTATGGTACATATACATGTGTGCTGTTGGTTAATTATTAAAGTCCTCTACAATTTATTTTATCATTTGCAATGAAATATTATCATATAAATAACATAATTTGCAAGCCTGCTGTCTGATATATTTGGTTTTAAGGGTGCCTTACAGAGAAACAGGCGGCCTGTGTAGTAATGATGTAACGATAAGCGGGTGAAAGACACTTGCTGGCGTGTGCTGGCTACAAACCAGAGAGGCTTAAGGGCTTGTTTGTGTGTTGGGGGAGGGTAGGTTTACATAACCATCAAGGTTTGTACAGCTCCTTGCATTGCTAATGCGGCTTCCCCAGCCACAAGCCCGCTTTAAGCTGGAGGATAACAATGAGTGAGACGGACAGACAGAGAAAGGAAGCTTTAAGCTGACTTGCCCTGCAACCAGCATTTCTATGGTCAGTCAGATAAAAAAACAAAAAAAACATCAGTTCATCAGTCTGGCCTGGACAGTCGTTTTAGCCAGTGTTTGGCTTTACAAAATAAAGATCTACTATTGTACTAAGTTTGAATTGGATTTTGACATTCCCTTTATTCAAAATCTTCTGTACTATCTATAGTATAGAAGATCCTATAGAAGATACTATAGTTAAACATTTTGTTGTGTTTAACTGTGAGGCAAGAACCATTATCATCAGATACCTCCACCATCCTAAGCTGCTAAACCATTTTCACCAATCAACTCAGTAATACCCCATATTTAAAGTCTGCTGTTTGAAGCATTATGTTTGAATTTTAATTTATTTATTTATTTCAGACGATTCCACCAACAAAAAGTGTTCGGTAAACAAAAATTACAAAGAGTAAAAATTGCAATCTACACATACATATTCATCGCTGTAAACTCAAATGCCACATTACATATCCATATATGAATTTGAACATAAATACAAACTAATAGTTTAAACAAATTATGCAATTGTATACACTTGTAAGTATACAGATGTGACCTTAATTAGTGGAAAGTGTTTGAAAAGGAGTATGAAGAATTAAAACTTATTAATTCATACCCCTTCTCCATCTTATAACCCATTACGTATGTAATAAACTTTCTGTTTCCTGTTTGATTTCTATGCTTCTGATTCAAAGTTCACAAAAAATAAATACATATATATATTTAAGAAAATAATATTTAGATATATGTTCAGATACCCACAAGTATTCATATGTAAATATATACACCTACTATATACACACACCTATATATGTACCTATACATACACATACATGGGTTGCACATTGAAACTGAAACACCTGGTTTTAGACCACAATAATTTATTAGTATGGTGTAGGGCCTCCTTTTGCGGCCAATACAGTGTCAGTTCGTCTTGGGAATGACATATACAAGTCCTGCACAGTGGTC
>JAHUTJ010075520.1:0-16800 GCA_036250325.1 Characodon lateralis | reverse complement strand
TTGTAAATTGTAAATTTGTATATTCTGTAATGCAAAAACAGAACAAAAGAGCAAAGTGTACCGGAGTCAAATTCCTTGTTTGTATGCACAAACTTGGCAATAAAGCTGATTCTGATTCTGATTCTGTATTCAGCCCCCCTGAATCAACACTTTGCAGAACCAACGTTCACTGCACTTCCAGCACATTTTTTTTTGCACAAAGCAGAAACTCAGTAGGATTGGATGGAAAGCATCTGTGAACATCAGTTTGGAAATCCTTCCACAGATTCTTAATTGGATTTAGGTCTGAACTTTAACTGGATTCTTCTAACATATACATCTGCTGTGATCTAAACTTTTCCACTGTAGCAATGTGTCTATGTTTGAGGTAGTCCTGCTGAAAGGTAAAACTCTAACCCAGTCTAAAGCCTTGCCCTCTATGTAGCACCATCCATCTTACTATTCACTCAGACCAGCTTCTGCATCTCTGCATCCCCACAGCATGATAATGCCAGCACCATGCTTCACCATGGGCTGTTGTGTATTTAGGAGGTGTCGATTTCCTTTTTTTTATTTTACATGATGGCCTTCTTCTAGACTCTCTTCCACAAAGTCCAGATTTGTAGCTTTCCTGTTGACAGATTCTCCCATCTGAGCTGGGGATCTCAGTAGCTCCTCCAGAGTTAACATGTGCCTCTTAGCTGCTTCTCAGGATAATGTTCTTCTTGTGCAGCCTGTCTGTTTAGTGGGACAGGCATGTTTTGGTAGATTTGCAGGGATCCCATACTCTTTCCATTTTGAATTGATTGAACACTGCACGAGATATTGTTATGTGATATAACGCTCTTTCAAACCTCTGTAACTTTATCCAGGACCTGCTTGCTGTGGTCCATGGTCTTCATGATGTTATTCGTTGACTGTTCTCTAATAAACATCTGAGAACTTAAAAGAGGCCTTTCAGAACAGCTGGATTCATGCAGTGATTAATTTACCTTCAGGTTTACTCCATTTATTACTGATGAACTCAGGGAATAAACTGTGCTTTTAAACAACCACATCTAAAGTACATAACAAAATGTTTAAAGTCATCTATGTATTCAAGACGTTTAAAGATAGCTTTAGACAAAAGATTGAGGATTTGTGAACCCACAACTAATGACATCTTCTGTTCCCAGGAGCAGTACCGTTTCTGCTATGAGCTGGTCCAGGAGTATCTGGACTGCTTGGAGGTCAGATAGCGCCAGTTCTTTTCATTGAATCCCTTCTCAAGGAAATAGTCTGGATGTTGGATCCTGCTTCCTGGATCTTTGCTCCTGACTCATTAGTCCTTACATACTGCTACAGTTGGATACTTCACCATGCCTGGATAAAAACCCTAAAGAGAAAACTCACAACTTGTGACGTTCCACTCAAGACAACCCCTCTCCTGCTTCTCCTTGGCTCCCTGATCCAAGCCGTACTCTTCTGTGCCATTTTACATCAGAGAACTTGAACAGGAGTGCTGTCCAGGCAGCTTTGCACCATGTTGTACACCTTACCAACAGGATTTAAGGAGCTCCTCTGTGTCCTGCCTTATTATAAATAAACACAAAAAAATGAACAGGTGATGCCATTCACTGGGTGATATTTTGTGTTTGTAACACTGTAAATGGTGCAATCTGCTGTTGGTGAACATCCGATGTCATTCTGTACTGTATATGAATTTTAACGTGGATAAAGTTGACAATTGGAGATTTACAAATGGTGAAAAGGAAAGTTGACTTTTATCTAATGGACGTTTGTGTTCAGTAGATTAGTCTCTGACCTAATTTCTCTTTATTTATTCGTGTATATGGATGTTTTTTTTCCTCCATTAGATATTACCAGATGTTCCCAATGTCTTAATCACTGTGCCATTCTCACTCTCTGTTGTTAATGGGTTAGGGTTCAACATCTGCATGCCCAGTCTTAACTGTTTCATTGCAATGTGTGACCTAAGTCTGCTGTAAGATTACGGCAAATAATTTGTCGCTTTCTAGGTTTGTATTCATTCAGTGTGTTTGATTTTCTACATAGTGTACAAAAAAGGAGAAATAAATCATGCTCCTAACAGCAATGCATCTGGAGAGGTTTTTTCTCATTCTAAGGCACACTTCGGTTACGAAACGAGGCAAACAATCCCAAACAAATTTTGGTGAAGACAGAAAGATGAAATCTACTTAAAAAGTAACAAGGATTTATGTTGATGAGGAAAAGGTATGTGCATTAAGATATGTTAATTCGTAAATCTAGCTGAAAAGTGAAAGCCATCTTCACAACGTAGAAGATGTCTATATGAAAACCTCTGTAAATATCTGTTTAAAAACTTAAATGTGCTTGAAAAGTGAAAAGCAGTCTCCTTTACAATGTAGAAAGGACATTTACATGTACAGAAGGGCAGCTGATTATGTTATGAAATGGATACATTCCAAGTTCCATCCCAAATGAAAAATTTTCTTTTTGTGAGTTTAAGCTGTCTTTCCATGTGCTGATTTAAGACTTTATCTGATTAAGAGGTTAGTTCTTTCTGTCAATAGAATCGACGGACACAGCAAAGCAGGAAGTTGCAAATAACGCTAAGATGACAACAAACTTTATTTTAGACATGAATTTATTTTGTGTTAATATGACGTTGTGACCATTGTTTTGAAAGGAGCTGCATTGTGACCTCCGCTGTGCTGCTTTTAGCTGCTTAAGGACAGAACCGTACTGCGTGTTTTGGATAGTATTACATTAACAGTTTTGCATTGTTTTTCACATGTTTTTCTTGTTTCTGCGGCGCTTGATAAATGTATCTCTGTTATCAAACTATAAAAATTACCAAACGGGTCAAAGTGGAGCACTCTTTGACCTCTAGAGGAGTGGGGTGTAAAGTGCCTCAACAGCATCAACGGCACCAAAACGAGTTGCTCTCAGACGCACCTCAGAAGAAGGGTAAAAGAGGAGCCTGTGGAGCTACAATAACAAGGCAAAGCAGGTTTATTTGTATAGCACATTTCAGCAACAAGACAAGTCAAAGTGCGTTACATGATGATAAAAAACATTTTTTTTAAAAGTGCTTTGCAGTGGCATGATAAAGGAACGTTAATAAAAGTTAAGAAACGTTGGACTACAGATTGAAATTCATGACCTCAACTCATTCATTGATGCACTCAGTGGTTTTTGGATCATATTGTTTCACCATAAAATCAAACGTTTCTCCCAAGGGAGGAGGTAATTAATTTACACGGGAATTCAAACCAAAGCATTGCAGTTCCACTTAAACTAGACTACAACTGAGTGATTTAAATGTGAAAAGGAAGGATTTAAAAGGATTATATGTCCCCTTTAAGTGAAAGCATGCAATAGTGACATCCTCGTATCAAACAATTTTTTAAAACAAAAGCCATCAAGCAGTGGTGGTTAGATCACAACAAAGATTATCAATGCTTCAACGGTCTTTTTAAAGCAACAGTTACAGCTTGACAACAACATCTTATGCTCTTTACAAGTTGACTTGCCTCGAATTTAAACAGCTTCCGTCTCCACTCCCCCCTTTGCCACCATTCGCTCCAGTCATGATTCACATTAAAAGCGCATCCAGATTTTTTAACAAGTTTTGTTCTACAATGGGTGAGTACACTAAAAACGTAGAAGCTATATTTTTTACTTATTTTGTTGCATTTATTGTTTAATCGCTAGGTTCTGATTACCTTAGTTAATGTGTATAGCTCAGTAATTAATCTAATGTATGCAATTGCTAATATGCACATATAAGCGTATATTTATTAAACTAGGACTTTAAGAAAATGGAGTCTGTTTTTAGTTAATTATTTTTAAAATATGGATGTTGTGCTCATTCAGTTTCCTGTTGGTGTAGTGACCTGTGTAAACTGACTCCGACCTGACTTCGGCATCCAGTAAAAATAGGCTTGAATTGATTTTGCCAGATGGCTGTGCCCACGCCGCCCTGTGGACTCAGTGTAAACACTTTCATTGACTATAAAGGGTATGTAATTACTGCAGAGTTCACTGTGGCGGAGAAGAGCAGAGACAGATGCTGTGTAAATGGGGGGTTATTGTCTACTGGTGTATAGCATCCCACTCTTCTGGGAGGGAGGCCCTCAGGTCATTGAGGTTCTGGGGTACATAGTTACGGGCCTCTAAACGGCAACTCAGCTGATCCCAGAGGTTTTCTATGGGATTAAGGTCTGGATAAAGTGCAGGTCATTCCATTCGAAGTACCCATGTCTCTAGCAGCCATTCCCTAATGATGGGATCTTATACAGCTGGAGCATTTTCGTGAAGATGAAATTAGACCTGTGCTGTCCATGCAGGGGCACAATGACTGGATTAATGATGTTATTCAGGTAGTATGAGTATGGCCTTATCTCTGTACCATTCACAAAGTGTAGGATAATTCTGTATTGACCTGACTGTATTCACCTGGGGGAGCTGGCGCTCTGGCTGCTTTCAATGAAGTCAGGCATGACCTTCGGAGCATTGAAGGGGCTATGGTCTGTTTCAACCAGCACAACTTCACATCACCTACAACGTGGTCAAGAATAAGTTTGTTTCTGCGGACGAAGCTGGAGCCTATGTTAAAACTTTGATCTTTAAATGAGCTCTTATAGCTCTTAGTTTTGCTCTTCTTTTTGGTTTGAGGTTCATGACCACCACTGATCTTAACTGATTACTTAAGGGATATTTGTGGGGTTATCCAAATCTGAGTAATGTTATTGTTTTTGCTTGTTTATAGCAGATAGTTGTCTGTGCTTGATCAAAGACATTCCCTCCTTAAATACTCACTTTCTGATACTAGGGAGAGATTTGAATTGTATCTTTAACCCTGTCTTGGATTGATCCAGGCCTGTTATTATGGCTCAGGCTGTTATGTCTAAAACATTTCCTGATTTTATTGAGGCAAATGGTCTTGTTGACCAGTGGAGATTTCACAACCCCTCATCTAAAACATTTTCTGTTTTTTCTCAAGTTCACTGGTCATACTCCAGGATTGATTACTTTTTCATTGATATCTCTGTTAATATTTAGATATTCAGCTATCTGCCTATAAATGCAACACTTCGCTTTGGAGATTTAATCCTCTACTGCTAGCAGACAAAGAATCCCGGCAGTTTATTTCGAAGTCTATGGATCAGTTTCTGTTTTTTAATCAAAAGGAATGTCCCACTCCCAATCCCTGCTTTGGGAGACACTCAAGTGTTATTTGAGGGGCCGAGTTATATCCTATGTGGTTCTTACAAATTGATGAGCTTGATGAACTAACATCTGCAATCAACCATCTTGATCAAAGCTTCGCACTGAACCCATCTCTGAGTGGATTTTGATCTTCTCTCAACTCAAGAAGCATAGCGTTTGCTGCTGCACAGTCGTAGCTCTTACTATGAAGATTGGGATAAGGCAGGTCGTTTACTTGCCAACCACCAATTACGAAAAGACACTGCCTCCCGTTTGATTCTTAGTCTAAAAAATGCTTCTGAATTAATTGTTATGGACCCTTTTGAAATTAATGCCATATTTAAATCATTCTACTCTTTGTTATATAAATCTGAATTCCCTGCAGAAACCTCTAAAATGTATGAATTTCTCCAAAGCCTTCCAGGTCCTGTCAATGATTCTAGTGCTGCTAGACACATAGATTCCCCACCCTCCCTCACAGAGATAGTAAATGCTATTAAGAGCATGCAATCTATTAAGGCCCCTGGCCCAGACAGATTTCCGGTCGACTTTTTTGAAACATTTATAGATTTATAGATAAGTTGGCACCACTCGTTCTATCTCTATACAATGAATCCTTGGAGACTGGCTCATTATGTTTACCCTGACACAAGCTATTGTCGCACTTCTTAAAAAAGATAAAGACCCTACCTCTTGTGGTTCTTATAAACCCTTGTCTCTTCTTAACACAGACGTAATGGTGCTTTTAAAGCACTTGCATCCTGTTTAGAGAATGTGCTTCCTCTTGTTCATATCATCTTTACAATGGTTTTGTAAAGGATCGTCAATTGTTTTACAATACTCATACCCTTTTTAATATAATTTACTCCAAGCACTCTGAGCTACTTCCTTAGATGCCAAGAAGGCTTTTGACAAGGTTGAGTGGGAATATTTGTTTGCTGTATTGGAAAAATTTGGATCTGGAGTCAAATTTGTTTCTTCGATTTGTCTTCTATACTCCTTTCCTAAGGCAATTGTCCATACTAATGATGTCTATTTGGAGTATTTTGCTCTGGGTCATGGAACCTGTCAAGGTTGCCCACTATCACCTTTGCTTCTTTTTTATTGCAACTGAACCTCTTTCTACAGCATTAAGGTCAGCCCTCTTTGTAAGGGTATCGTTCGCTACCGGTGTGAAAACAAGGTATCCTAATATGCTGACGATTTGTTATATATAACTAAACCCACGCTTTCTATCCCTGCTACCTTACACAGTTTGGAGAATTTTAGTGCATTTTTGGGATATAAATTAAATCTGGGGAAAAGTGGGTGCTTTCCAAATAATAGTTCAGCTCACAACTTTCAGAAGGTGAATCTGCCATTCCAATTTCGTCCATTGGGTTTTAAATATTTGGGTATTAATGTGACTCATTCTCTTTCCAGTCTTGCTTCTGCAAATTTCACTCCCCTTGTTTCAAAGCTCTCAGATGATTTTCGTAGATGGAGTAACCTCCCTCTTTCACTGATTGGTAAGATTAATGCTTTAAAACCTACTTACTACTAAGCCACTATTTCTATTTCAGACAATTCCATTATTTTTGCCTAAACATTTTTTGAACTCCCTCGATAAGAATATTTGTTCATTTATCTGGGGTGGGCAGCCTCCTAAGGTTCACAGGTCTGTGTTGTAAAGATGTAGACTCAGTGGTGGAGTTTCTTTGCCCAATTTCTCTTTCTTTTATTAGGCTTGTCACATTCATAAACTATGTTACTGGTTAAATGCTTCAGTATCTCCTTGGTGCAATTTAGAACTCGCTACTGGAGTGAAATAAAGTTGATCTTCTATACGAGCTTTACTTTACTCCTCCTTTCCTGTAAAATCTTCAGATAACCCTTTGGTTCTTAATACACTTGAAATTCAGTATCAATTAAGACAGCACTTTAAGTTTACAGCTGCAATTTCTTTAAGTCACTTGAATTATAAACATCTGTTTCCTTGCCTTCTGTCACTCTCTGACCAGACTTATTCAGTGTGGTTTGATAGGGGCAAAACACAGTTCAGATACTTGTATGTAGATGGGATTTCTGTAAATTTTGCCAATCTGTCATCCTGATGACATCTCCTTGTCTCACATTGGGAACTGATGCCAATACTAAACGTTACCAGTTTTCGGTACTTTTGTGTGTGTATATGTAGCAATAAATGTTAATTCATTTAATACTAAAATCGAAATTTTTTAATTTAACATATTTATTTTTTCAATATATATGGAGGTAACCGGTCAAAAGTTTTAGATACACTTTCTCACTTAACGGATCTCTTTATTTTCATGACTATTTAAATTGTAGATTCTCACCATCAAAACTCTGTATGAACACACATGGATTTATGTAATGAACAAAAAGTGTGAAATAACTAAACATTTATATATTTTAGATTCTTCAAAATAGCCACCCTTTGCTCTGATTACTGCTTTGCTCTCTTAGCATTGTCTTAATGAGCTTCATGAGGTGGTCAAATGGATCTAATGAATCTAAAATATATACCCCTATTACATATTTAAAGTTCTTTTACAAAAAATTTTTTGCTACATAATTCCATATGTGTTCATTCACTGTTTTGATGCCTTCCGTGAGAATCTACGTACAATGTAAATAAGCTTCCCCTGATGGCTTTACTGCTGTGTTTAAATCATCTGATTCCTGTATTACTAAAAATCTCCCTTTTGGCGAGCTTGTGGCCGCCTTTAAGCATTTCAGAGACGTCTTCTGCTCAGTTAACCCGAGTATAGAATAAGCTTGATACCTATCCGACCCTCATCATCGACCTACATTTCAAACATGGCTTCTCGATTTTTTTTTTTTCTATCAATATCACAATCAGGAGTCTACCTAGACTGGTCTATTCTCGCCACTGAAATTTTATCATGACGCAAGCCACCTCCTGGTTCCTGTGGCTCAGTCAGCCATCAGAGCATTCTTTGTTCTCCTCTTCCTTTCTTCCAACACTCCTGCCTGGCCAAACTTAAAAAACTGCTGGCTTTCCGCTCCAATCTCCTTACAAACTGGAACGGTATCTCCTTCTTTTACGGCGACGTCATTCTTTCGGCTGACTCGTTTCAGTTTTTATGGTCTGTAGTCCCGTTCGAAAAGATGGACTCTCAAACGGATGGTGCACATTCCTTTTGTTGACAGAGCCTTGCATGTGAACACATCCATAAGAGCTAAAAAATAAAAATAAAAAATACAGAACCCAAATACCTTTAGTAACTCAAACAATATGCTGCTTTTAACCCTTTTGCCTTATTAATTCACCATAAATTAATTATTTAAGCTTTTACCTAGTTTACGTATATTTATTAAACTTGTAACCATTGCCTTCTATATTTTCCCTGTACCATTAAATACAAATAAAATGCATAATATTTCAACTGTCTGTGACTTTACATAGCTTATAATAGTGAAACTAGTAAACCTTCGTATTGCGCTTAAGTGTGACTAACTTACTAAAGAATATTAGCACACTCAACTGGGGAAAAAAAACAAACAAAAAAAACTGCTACATTTAACAGCAACCTGTTTGATCTGTAGAATATCTAAATATTTATTTACGCATTCGAACATTTATACCACTCTTATCAACCAGGCGCTAAGGAACCATTTACTGTTTCGATACGTCTTAACTATATCTTTTCCCGTCATAATTGTGGAGCACACTCTCTCTCTGCACACTGGGTCGGCGCTACTCTGTTCAGTTAGTGACAAACGATCTACAGCACCTTCCCGGACTAAGTGTCTACTTCTCGCATTATCTGGTGGAGAATGGCCTCTAATTAAATTCAATTTATCTTCATAGATCAACCCATCTAACTTCATTCCTCTTATCCCCATTTCTCTAAGGTCTGCTACCTCCAGCATTCGTCAGCCGCATTCAGTCATTTTTCTCTCCCACGTCATCACTTCATTCTTCCCCTCAGCATGTACAGTCATGTCATCATTCTCTCTCTTTATCATTCTCATGCTTCTGCAGTCTCATCTATCACTCCCATGCCTTCATGGCATAACGCATTCGTCATCTCAACGCCTTCGCAGCTCGAGTTATCATTCTCATGCCTTTTCAAGCTCATCCTTCTTCCTCATTGCCTCGGCGGCACAATCTGTCATTCTCATGCCTCTACAAGCTCAGTCATCATTCTCATTTCCTCGCACCCAGGCAGGCTCCCAATTCTCTTTCATTCCTCACCTGATTCTTTTCACCCTTATTCGCTTGAGCGGTAATGCTCCCCTCTCTTTTCTGTCTAACTCATCCCTTTATCATGCCTGCCCAACTCTCCCGATTCCCTTTCTTCTTCGTAAGCCTGTCCCTCTCCCTATTAATCCCGATTCCTTCATTTATTCCACCTGATATTCCTTATGTCTAACATTTCATTATGTTTCAGCCTTGGCACAGCCTTGGCATGGCCTCGGCCCTTTTTGGGGGAAAGACATCTCTAATTCTAATCCTAAAATGTTCATTCAAGCTCATGTCATTCCCAGCATTCGTGTCTTCCTCTGGGGTCCAAGCGCCAAAAAAATAAATATCTGCAAATAAACTTCTCTAATCGCCACCTATGTGTTTTCTCTTTGTGAGTCTTTACAGGATTGAAATCTCAGTTGTTTCAAACTGGTACTTCGTGTCACAAATATTGCGGCGTAAGTAATTGCAATTGCATTGCATTTTAAAAAGTGGAGCCATACTTTTAAGCGCTTTCTCAGCCACGCATTGGCGACTGTAGCAGCAACTACTGACGTCATTACGCTTTTGTGTGTGCAATCCTGTGTTCATGTCTGGAAGTCGCCCACTCTTCTACTACCTCAGTATCACAATGATGCGTTTTGGTACCGAAACATGGTACCGTTTGATTTTACATGAATCTGTAGTACCGACAGAATTCAGTCGGTACCTATAAAAGTATCGAATTCGGTACCCATCCTTATTCAGCTAGGAGGAGGATCTGGGAGTGCAGATACACCAGGATTTCTGGTATATCTGCAAAATTATACTTCTGGAATATCCTGATATAACCTATATTTACACTGTAATCATCAGCTTAAAAGAAAAATGTCTGCAAGAGACCGATTCCTGTGACCACAAATGTCACATCTGCTGTCAAACTTTGAAGCCACCTGAATATTCCAATATTATATTTCTCAGCATGCTTTCACTGTTTTATCCTATGGTGTAAGACCTACAGGGTGCTCAGATTAACACTTTTGACTTCTAGTTGTACTTTCAAATATAGGATATAGTAGGGTTGAAAAATAATTGAAATGTTGAGAAAACTGATATATTAAAAGTGTATTATTACACATTGGCATCAAAATCGATAAAAACTGACCTATTTTTATTTGCCCAAATTTTCGCACCTCAGCTGCACCAACACAGAGACAGGCCCAACCCCAAATCCCCCTTCCCCCTTGAGCTGCTGCTGGAGGATTAAACTCTGCCAACATTGCATAACAAAAGTGTTGTTCTACGCTTTGTGGTACTTTCTCTCTGGGACAGACCGACAGTCTAACACAAACCAGTGTGCCACCCCACCCCATTACTCCTTGTTCAGTTAGTAAAGACAATAGAGCCAGACTAAGGCTGATGATCATAGCTCAGACAGGTAAAAACCAAAAGCAGCCCACTCTGCTGCTGTAGTTGCTCACTAAAGAAAATTGTATGCAAAATTACCAGTAAGACAGATATTATACAGTGCTGCTGCTGAATACATTTGCATGGACGAGATCCCTATTTACACTTTAAAAAATATGTTTGCATGTTAAAATATTATTATATTGTAACTTATCATGTTTTTTTCCTCTTAACTAGAAAGAACCCTGTGCCGTCAATAAATTTTACAGCAGTATCAATAATGGTATTGATTGTTTTTCTTAGTATTGGTATAAAGGTTGAAATTTTAGTATTATGACAACCCTACTCTCAACAGTCACATCCCTGTTATTAGGCTAGGTTCCTTGAATGATGCTTCCTATGGGTAGAGTGGACAAATAGTCTGTCGCTGGGTCATGCTTTTATCTAGAAAGCTGGTCCATAAACATTAACACCTCAATACTGAGTACTTAGGCAAACTGAAGTATTCTCTCAGTTAGTATCACCAGGATAAACAATCCAGGCAAACAGCGCTATCCACCACCAAATCCACAACGCTCCTGACTTCTTCAGCAACAACCTGACAGACGTTAGCTGCTGTTAGTAGCTCCTTTTCAGAACAAGGCAGCCATAATGAGACTCAGCACCTACTTCCCAGAGGCTTGACCTCAGCCAATAGGCAAGAAGCTGTTGCGGTGATACTGTTCCAAAGACCGTACCCCTCTGTCCCTGCCCAGTTCATTTTTGCATTTCCAGATGCATGTTGAGATGGAAAACACAATACAGGAAATGTAAAAAAAGGAACATATGGAAATAAATTGGCTCAGAAAAAAGTAAATAATTTTTAAGTAAAAATTGTTTTGTCAATATATTTGAGGGAATAACAGCCTGAAATACATAATGTATTTATTGACCCAATAATTAATTTGTTAAACTATTCATAGAACGAGTCATTCATTTGTTAAGCTATATTTTTGTTTTTCAATTTATTCCTAATTATGGCAGGATTGGTCCTGCCATAATTTCAACCATTTTGAACCATTATGCAGTAAATAGACGAAGCATGAAATCATAGCAGTAAATGCACTCAACTGGACACAAAGGTACCCTAATTGGAGGTTTGAAGTTTTTAATTTCTTTATTCCTTATCCATTTAGTTCCTATTTAGTTCCTAAGAGATGTATTATGAACAAAATATAATTTAAAAACTTGTTGCTCATATTTTAATCAGTTTTTTCCATTTAAAAATCCCATGTTCTGAGCAGTGCACATTCACACAAAAGTACATTCTATATCCAAACATCTATCAAGATTATCATACATTTTGTGCTATGTTATGAAAATGTTTTCTACCAATTTCACATGTGAAACCATTTAACGCCTTTACAATATCTTTTTTTTCAAATGAAGACAGTAAGAGATCTCAACAGGGAACTTACTACTTAATGCCTTTCTCACTCATGGTGTCACTATTTTCATAGCAGAAAAGGTGAATCTGTTAAAGAAACAGGAAACTCAACACACTATCTCCAGCAACATTCGTGCATAAACACATACTGACCATATATTCAAGGTTAATTCAATATATTTAGACTATATTCAGATCTCTAGTACGCCCTGTGCTCACTGTCTGGCACCCTGGAGCTTAACTGGCATTTGCCAGAGGACTCTGGAGTTTGCAGGTTCGGCACCATTTTAACAGATGAGAGTAGGTTCACTCTGAGCTCACCTGAGAGGTGTGAAAGGGTCTTGAGAAGCTGTAGTGAATGATGTGCTGCCTGCAGCCTTGTTCAGCATGATTGGTTTGGGTGTGTAAGACCCCTTATTTTGACCCTTCACTGATGCCGTGGGTTCTGGGAATTGATACCATTTATATACCTGCATGCTCCCCTGATCTAATTCCAATAGAACATGTTTGATGTTCAACCTAGTGGCATCTTATGGACCTGAACATGATGAACCAGACAGTCTGGTTAGGATGTGGGAGGAGACACCCCAGGACACCACTGTCAACTCATAAGGTGCATGCTCCAAAATATAAAAGAAACACATGTTGTTGCTCCCATTTTACATGAGCCAAATCCACCAAAGATCTTAAACTTTTTCTATGTACACCAAATGCCTATTTTTCTGAAGTATTGTTCACAAATATTTTTAAATCTGTATTAGTGAGCATCTCTCCTTTGCTGAACCCATCTCCCTCACATGTGTAGCATCTGAAGATGCTGATTAGACAGCATGATTATTACACAGGTGCACCTTAGGCTGGCCACAATAATAATAAAAAAATGCCCCAGATGCTGCAAGTTTTGGCATGCTGACTGAAGGAATGTCCACCAGGGCTGTTGTCCATGAACTGAATGTTAATTGCTCCAGCAGAAGCTGCTTCCGAGGGCGTTTCCAAGAATTTGGCAGTAGATCCAACTGGCCTCACAACCGCAGACCACATGTAACCACACCAGCGCAGGCTCTTCAAATCCAGCACCTTCACCTCCAAGATCATCTGAGGCCAGCCACGCAGACAGCTGCTGAATCAATCGGTTTGCATAACTAAAGGATTTCTCCACAAACTGTCAGATACCACCTCAGGGAATCTCGTCTGCATGTTCATCATCCTCATGAGTGTCTCGAGCTGACAGCAGTTTGTGGTCGTAACCGACTTGAGTGGGCAAATGCTTACATTCAATGGTGTCTGTCACTTTGGAGAGGTGTTTTCTTTATGAATGGATCCTGGTTTTCACTGTACAGAACAGAGTATATGGCATTGTGCATATTGTGGATTGAGTTGCACATAGTGGCAGTGGGGTTATAGGATGGGCAGGCGTATGTTATGGACAACAAACACAGCATTTTATTAATGCCATTTGAATGCACAGAGATACCATGACGAGATCCTGAGGACCATTGTTGTGTCATTCATCCACAACCCTCACTTCATGTTGCAGCATAATAATGCATGGCTCCATGTTGCAAGGATATGTACACAATTCCTGGAAGCTGAAAACATCTTGGTTCTTGCATGGCCAGCATGTTCACCAGACATTTCACCCAGTGAGCATGTTTCGGATGCTCTGGAGCGGTGTGTATGACAGCGTGTTCCAGTTCCTGCCAATATCCATCAACTTCACACAGCCATTGAAGAGGATTGGGCCAAATTTCCACAGGTCACGTTAACCTGATCAAGTCTAGATTAGCGGCACATATTTAAAAGAAAAAGCAACACTGTTGCTGCTGCAAAAGAGCGAAAGTTAGATTTGATGGAGAATTAAAGTTAAATCTTCAACACTATACTTATACAACGTCAAAAAAAAAAAAAGTGTGTGGGTGTGCAGTAAATGTGTATCTGGGTGCAAACCAATAGGCACAAAAAGCACGTGGCAGCAAATCAAGATGTAATATAAAACTACAGTAAATCAGGTCAGGTCCAGTTAAAAGCTAATGTTATTTTTAACCTTTACCAACTGAATTACAGAGCATTCACTGGCTATATTCAAAATATGCGATTATTGATGTGTAAGAAGTTAAAGGTTACCTCATGACTTAATATGAAAAAGAGTAGACAACCAACTGAAATTGAGATTTTTTAAATCCTTAAAGCTCCATGTGAAACAGCTGCACATGTATGTATGTATGTGTATGTATATATATATATATATATATATATATATAAAGCATATATAACAAAGCAAAAGGCAATGAATGCATCCAGGTTCATGCATCACTAAAACTATAGCAAAGGTTACCAGACTAAAAGCTATTAGAACCAAACAGGAAAAACAATCAGGTTGTATAGTAAAGGAGAATAAAACCCAGGATACATTAAGTTTCATTTTTGAACATGCTGTATGGTCATCAACAAGCCATACTCAGATTAATTAAATTAGAGGTGCAGCATAGTCTGGTGACATTGGTGACAGCATCAATGTAAACACTTGTTAAGCAAAGTGCTGGCAGCTCAATCTCTGTAGAGAATCAAATCTGCAGGGAATTACAGACGTGACAAGTGACTGGTTTAAAAGCAGCTGGTGTAATCCTGCGTCTGATGTTAAAGTCTACTTTATTGGTATGAAGAACACAACACCATCATAGGACTTACATTCTGATCCTAGCTCAAGTGCTCTCAGATAGAGTTAGGCAATTTTAGTGGATTAGTCAACAGTTTCTGTTGAAGTGAGAAGGAACATCTTTACAAAATAAAACACTTGATAACTGAGGACAGAAGGAAAATTTAGGTCAAATAGGTAAGTTACCACATTTGCCATGCACCCACAGGGAAGATAAAAGGGGTAAAAAAATCTGAATATTATAACACACTTATTAGTTGAGGGGAGGACTCAGCGGTACTCAAAACATCTTACAAAAACAAACACTTTCAGAAAGGGAATGTTTCCAACCAGAAAGTAACGGAACTACTGTAACAAACTGCTACCTTCTGTGTTTCTAGATACCTTTGTCATTCTAGAATATTTTTTTAAAAGAATGGACTTCACCGTACTACATATAGAGCAATCTTCCTTTAAAATATTTCTGGAATGGCAAATAAAAGAAACTTGTTTGCTTTTACACCTATATTAGACAGGATAGATTTCAACCCGATATTTCAGGAAAATCTGGTTTACATATGTGACGAAAGTTGGGCAACATATTAACACCCATATAAGTGTTATGTATGAATGTTTATATGCGTTTGTTAAAATTTAGTTTTCAAGGATCAGAATAAGCTCTTGTGCAAAGACATAACAAAACATACTTACAGAGATAAAAATTAGATTCAAAAACCTATCTCTAGTAAAGTCCTAACACTCAAAACAGGTAAAGTAAAAGGTTCAGCCGTTAACCTATCTGAGGAAATGCAATATTTTGCTTCCCTCTGCCCTACACCCAATGATTCTGAGAGCAAAGGTATTGGTCAAACTGCAACTCCCAGCATTCACAGGGGTAACGGCATACCTCGGCACGATGCAGGTCTCATTGGTTGAGGGAGTCTTATGGAGCTAAATTAGCCTAAAAAAGATTCACAAAGCGTACAAGAAGATTTGTAAGTTTACATCATAATTCACAAATGTGAATGACACATGCGTAAATGCGTACCCCAGGATTCACAATTGTAAACCGTTTCTCAAATCTACAATATTCAAACTGCATAAGTAGTAATACACTACACATACAAATCAGTAAATGTGCTTGCAAGAATCACCAGCTGTGGATGGACTGGTCAACACAAGCACACAGATCAGCTATCCTACACTTACAATTTTTGACACTTTGTTACCGCAGTGGGTGATTCACAAATGTAATGCTGCCTTCAAGGCTGTAGAAAAGCTAAGATATCTGCGCATTACCAGATTTACTGGGCTATTGGAAATACCATATTTTGGACTTGACCCAGTGGCCCGATAAAAAGTATATTAAAAACATGCCGTTACAATAAAGTTACTGAATTATAAAAATGTGAATTTTCTGACTGCACTGTTGAAATAAACTAATTTAAATGGGTAGGTTCTTCTTTTTCTGGAACGATAAAACCACTAATGAGAGCAGCGTATATTAACTGCTCAAAAAAATAAAAGGAACACTCAAATAACACATCCTAGATCTGAATGAATGAAATATTCTCACTGAATACTTTGTTCTGTACAATGTTGAATGTCCTGACCACAAAATCACACAAAAATCGCACAAAAATCAAATTTGTTAACCAATGGAGGCTTGCATGTGGAGTCACACACAAAATTTAAGTGGAAAAACACACTACAGGCTGATCCAACTTTGATGTAATGTCCTTAAAACAAGTCAAAATGAGGCTCAGTATTGTGTGTGGCCTCCACGTGCCTGTATGACCTCCCTACAATGCCTGGGCATGCTCCTGATGAGACGGCAGACGTGACGTTGGTGGATGGAGCGAGACATGATGTCCCAGATGTGCTCAATCAGATTCAGGTCTGGGGAACGGGCGGGCCAGTCCATAGCTTCAATGTCTTCATCTTGCAGGAACTGCTGACACACTC
>JAHUTJ010075518.1:0-16810 GCA_036250325.1 Characodon lateralis | reverse complement strand
CGTTGCCTAGCAACCGCCACTCTAGAATGCAGTCTGAGAAGGAGATTGTTGGCATCCTACAAATGGCTTCTAGAAGGATATTTTCTGCTCAAGAGGCATTGGAAATGCTTCAAAAATTATATGATTGTGATTCTGGGGTTGAGAGGGATTCTGACGGCTCTTGGTCAGCATTGAGTTCCAGTGACAGCATGTCAGAGAGTAAGCATCCCCCAGCTAAAAAACACCAGTCGTCCCATTAGCAGGAGGTTGTAAAAAACTAGCCTAGGTAATGACTATCATTTTAGGCTATAGTTTATAGATTAGCAAACTAATCATCTATAAACTATAGCAACAGTGCCATAATCAGCGCAGATTCAGAGATGGGGAGACGAGCCAGGTGCCCAGTACCCAGCTATAAACCCAGCAAACCAGCTCCCTGGCAGGAAATAAACTATAAATCAAGGTACTGATAATGGAAAAAGAAATAAACAATAAGTTCATAGATATAGTAGCCCAGTAACAACAATCTATTCTGCGCTTTGCAGCGTTTTCATCGTAAGTCGAGCGTACACCTGGGAAGGAGGTGGAGATAGGAAAGGATGGCACTGTGTGGACAGTGGTAGGGGTAGAAGAAAGTAGAGGGAGCCGTCAGAGTTAGAACGCGTTGACAGAGCGCCAGATCTAAGATGCCCAGACCACGTCCATTGGTGGACGCCGAAATGCTCTTCCACGTTCAGGGCTGCAGGGTGGCTGAGGCCGCAGAGTTTTAGGAGACGATTCCTCCTCGGACATGAGTGTGGATGAGCTGAAGGCATTTTTGCACTAATTTATGTCCGCAAAGTGAAGGGGGGGGGGGGGAAGCATAAAATGAAGCTGTCCAGCTTTTGGTCAAATTAGTAAAGCTTTTTATAAAAATGTACCCACTACTCTGTATTATTTTTCAGTACCATTTATAAATAATAATAAAACATAATAGGTTTTGATCAAATACTATTATTAATTCTTGTCAAAACCATAATTTTATAGCGTGCAAGAAAACCTTTAGCATTCTGACCAGTGTAATGCGATGGCGTCATCACCGCCCTCGCATCCAGAATGCTTGCCGTCAAATTGACAGGCTTGGGAGTTCTAGTAGTGTTAGAATTCTGGGAGTCCTAGTGTTAATCCACATAGACTACTACTAAAGGCTGTTGTTTGAAATAAAACAAACCGCAGGAAGAGAAGCAGTTATTTCAGAGCTAATATGACTGAATAATGATGTTCTGTTTTTTGTGATGGTCTTAAATCAACCCTTTGTAGACTATTGCTGCAAATTTACCTTAGACTACCAGTAAGGCCTGTTGAATCATATTCAACACGTACCACTCTGCTGCCATCTAGTGGTCAAAGGTCTGCCCAATAATTCCTAATTTGCATACTACATACCTAAATGCATATGGATTGTATGTGTTATATCCAAAATAATCTCTACCTAATTTAGAATTTATTTGAAAGCAAAAGTAAATGTTACACATGGTGCACACAAAATTTTAATTTGGCTGGTCTCACAGCGCCCACCATCAGCTCCTGATTAGAACAGCTGATTAGAGCAGCTTTTACCCAGCATAGATCTGGTGCTTTCTGTGGTAGCAACAAAGAACTGATTGTAATCTTGTACACTGAAAGCACAATTATTGGTACCAAGTGCTGGTGGAATAACTCCCACTCATTTCAACATTAGGCCGCCATAACATCTGTGCACCAAATATAATAGGCAGTTGCACAATACGAGCACACATCATCAAACTTCATTGGGTGCTGTTTAATTAATCTAAAGGGAATTCTGTCTGCTGACCTTCACTCCCAGTTTTGACGGTCTGATAATCTCCCACTGCTTAGATCTTCTGGTGCCCGTTGTCGATGTCAGCTCCTTGCAAATAGAAACCTTTACATTACCATTTACATCAGGTTTGCATTTAGACAAAATTAGCTCCAAGTCAGACGGTCACATCAGGGTTCTTCTGTTTATCGAAGCATGTGTATCTATGAATTGGACCATATTTTTACATCATTAGTTGAAAAGGTTGTATTAAAAACCTACTGAAAGTTTGCTACCTCCATCTTATGTTTAAGTATAAAGATACAATTATGTGTTAGATTTACAGATGACAAAGTCAGGGCTCAGAACACATTGGGTAGTTTTAATCAAGCATGCAAACTTGTAACTAGATTTTGTCCTGATACCATGCTTTTTCAGACCGAGTGCAAGTACTTCAGTTTGGGTACCTCCCTATAGAGTACAGATACCGAGTATTTAATGAGTTAATACTTAAACATTACACAATGACCTTTAAAACATTTCATTTTAGAACAAGGTGGCTCTTTTTTCATTAAAGCCTACAATCCCTCTGACTTTATTGCTGCATACAACTGAAAACGGTTGGCCATCAAGAGCAATGAGCTGGGTAAGAGCTTTAGTTATCCTTACCATACATGGATTGTCAGTAGCCATTTTTTCACTTTTCTGGAGAACTTGCTGCAATGTTGGTTGTGTTGTGCTGCTACTAGCAGCAAACTATTTTCTGCTTCGTGTTTTGTCTTTAAATGCTTTATCAAATTACTTGTAAAAGAGGTATTGTTCGCCCCTCCGCTTGACAGCTTAGCTGAGCACAGCAGACAATCAGATTTTTTTATTATCGTCCCTGTTTATTTTGAAATATCTCCAAACTACGGACATTTTTACCCTCCACCCCATCTTCTTCTGGTGGGTTTATTATTGCCACCACCTGGTATAGAGCGGGGCTCATCCAATCAGTTGCAGTGCAGGGAGAAATCATCAAGCATAAAAGTGGTATCGGAACGATGTCAATATGGGGACACCACTACTTGTGACTTCTTGTAAATGCTTTCACAGTAACTGGATTTATGATACATTATGTTTCTCTCAGTTTATTTGCCTAACTATAATCAGAAGGATTCTGGTCAGGACCTGTGTTAATTTTACCGAGCACCATTTGGGTAATTCAAAACCATCAGTGTGGACTCAAGTACAACCTAAAACAACAGCAAGGAAACAGAAATATTCATAGCTTTTGATTTCTGGGACCTAATTACCAGTATAAATACAAATTCAGACCCAAGGAATAGCTTGCAAAGGAAATTCTCTGTGGCTTTAATTAGATCTTTAGTGCAGCAACGTTTAGCTACGCAAGATAAAAACTACCAGACTTTTCTCATACATTTTCCATTATACTATGAAAGTTATTCAGTTGCCTTGACCCCACCAGCCACTCGAGTCCTGACCTGTTTTAAATCACATCAGCTTTCCTGCTGCTTGTTCTTCAGTAATTAGGTTCATCATAGTAATGTCTTTTAGCCCTAAGATATATCTGACAACACTGATGTTAAATGCATTTTATATAGTTTTTTTTCTGCATCACCTTCATTTTAATTCTGACTGGAGCAGGAACATAAAACCATAACCAACAGGAAGTAGGGGGAAATGTGCATTAGGAATACAGTTGCATCCTAACCCTGGTCTGAAAGCAGTGAGGACCTGAGGTGTTGTTATTCCTTTCAAAAACTGGAAAATTACACTTACTTCATTAAAAAAAATAATTAATTTGAAGCTTCTGTTAGTTTGACATTATCTAAACGAACTGGACAGCAACTGGATCTCTCCAGACATTAATAATTCACATAAAACGTAGATGAGCTGGTTTGAGGGTAGACTGACTGCTACTTGGTGCACGTGGACAGTAAACATCCCACAGACATGCTGTATGTTTGTTATATGTGCTTTACAGCACTGTAGTCAGACAATAAATGTAAGTCAGCTGGTTAAAGCAACTTCACTCATTAAGAGAGCTCCTGTTTTTCTCATGAAGGGCACCAAACTTAAACAGTGTCTCATGCAGTCACAAGTAATTCACTGTTGTTGCAACTGTAAATGCAAGATTGTTTTGCGGTTTGAACATATTAAATCCTGAATTTATTAGTCTTGCTTTTCCAATTGAATAAAAATTTAATAAAAAAATTGCAGTAAATAGGTTACAGCCACTCTCTAGAATCTGCACGAGCTACAGTACTTTGGTCAATTAAAATATTTTCAAACTATGTTATGTTTTCCTTTGCAAACCCCTACACTCCGTTGCAGTCAGATGTTTACGTACATTCATCATGAGCATCAATTTTATTAACTTTAGGTTTTATTGCATCATTCATTTTCAAGGCAGAATTACTTATACAACTCAATGATTTTAATAAACAAGAATTTGCTGCATAAGTTGGATTTTTTTCGTAGATCTTTTCTAATTGTTGTAGGGTCTGATTTACAAAGATTCCAACTAATCTTTGCAGTATTGGTAGACTTCATTTAAACTGTTTTTTTCCTGGCACCGATCTGGCTTTTAAGCATAGCTCAAACATGTAGAACACGGTTCAAGTCAAGGGAATTTTTGATGTGTCTAATACAACGTACTATTGTCTTTTTGGAAAACACAGTTGTGCCCATGTTTCAAACATCAGTGTGCTGATTTGAAGTAAAGTTGAAGAATTTGGGGGGAATACTCTTTCCTCCACCCACTTTGAGAACCGCTGGTAGCAAAAAAAGCCCTACAGTAA
Source organism: Characodon lateralis (assembly GCA_036250325.1). Lineage (NCBI taxonomy): Eukaryota > Metazoa > Chordata > Actinopteri > Cyprinodontiformes > Goodeidae > Characodon > Characodon lateralis. The sequence goes on along the minus strand of JAHUTJ010075518.1, from coordinate 12,229 downwards.
AATGCTACCAACAATATGCTTAACAGTTGAGACAGTGTTCATTTGTTTGAAGTGATGAGCTTAGAGTCTGTAGTTGTTTAGTCTCCAAAAGACTTCTCCGACATGCAAACGTCAATAGTTCATAACCTGGAATCTTTTTTCTCATTCACCGAGTTCCTGGAGTTTTCCTTTTATTCAGAGTTCTGGTAAATGCAATGAGCGCAGTTAAACAAACCTTCCCTATGCTGATAGCTTCAATCAATCACTACTTAGATGTTATTAGGCCTTAACCTTGTCACATAAAAAATATAAATATAAGAGACATTGTGGACATTCACAAGGACTGAGTTTTAGCCACACAAGGACTTTTTACACAAGCTAGGTCAAAATTTAAAAACTAAACAAATTTTACTTCTCACAAAATGTTTAATTAAACCTTATTAAAAGCTAGTTTCCTCCCATTCATTGCTCCTTGGGATCTTTAAATGTAAAAGCAGAAATATAAAGCAATATGAACTTAATCAAAATAGCTGCAACAAAGCTAAATACAAATATTTAAGTGAGAAACAAAAGAAACAAAACCTTGTGCCTACTGTTCTAAAAATTGTGTTTATTTCATTGTTTAGTCCTTCATGCTTCCCACAACATTTCCTACTTTTACCATTTGAGGACTTCCAGAATACTTACAAGCTTCTCTGCTTGGTTTATGAGTTGTGCTTATTAGCATCTCCTGTCTCATTTTTAATCCTGTTTCCTGATTCCTTCTCCTGTGCAGCACTGGTGGAGGGCGTTCTGGAACGTTTTGTGCCATCTGCAGCATCAATGAGATGATCCAGCAGCAGAACATTGTGGATGTTTTCCACACAGTGAAGACACTGAGGAACAACAAGACAAACATGGTGGAGACAATGGTGAGAATTATTTAGCATCTGGACAGATGGAACATGTTAGGTGTCAGTTATTATGACCCCAGATTGTTGTACAGTTCAGACCTGGAGTCATATCAAAGGGACATTACAAATTTGATTATTTGAATTAATTTTATACGTTTCCACCAAATGCTTTTAGTTAGAGCGCGTATTGAAAACTGAAAGAAGTGAAGCGAAACTTAAACAGCTACTTCAAGGTAAAATCTTAAGTGTAATAGGTCGCCATGGGAAAATTAAAGATTCAAAGCAGAGCTATGAAGTCAGCATGTTGACATTCAAGGTAATGGTGGTTTCAAGAGTTTTAATATCAGAGTAGTTCTTTTATATGTAAAACTTTTTAGATGCCACGTAAGAGGTCAAAGTTTGAGAATACAGGATTTGGCTAGGTGCTTGCTTATCTCCTCACTTATACCTTAGAGGTTCTTAGATTATTAGGTTATTAGATTATAATCCTGGGCCAGAATTATTACATTAAACTTCCCGGAAAGAAGCATGAGGTCCTCACACCATTAGTCTCTGTGCTCGATCATAAAGTCTTTGATTAGAATAGCCTTAAAAGGCCAACCCAAGCTCCGTCTTTACTCCAACAGCATGGCTGCGAAATAAACTAATTTCACTGCAAATTAGTTTTGCACTTTAATTAGTTTTGTGAGTACAGGTACAGTTGAGCCAAAAATTATGACAAGCTCTCCACCCCTAATTTGACAATTTATCTTTGGTGATGGGTCTGGAAGAGAATCTGTGGAGGAAGTCAGAACTCTGGGTGGATCGCTCCGAAACAATATTACTTTCAATCTGAATCTGCTAGCAGTATATCAGTTGCTTCATTTTAATTGGATGATGTTCTGCCTTTGTGCATGGATAAACATGAGGAAAGCAGCTCACATTAATGCATCTGACCAAGCCTTATTAGTGCAATGTTAAAATGTGTACAATGAAACTGGTGTTACGGTACTGTTTAACATTTTCTTTTGGTTAATTAAGAAACATAGGGTGATCTAAACAGGGTAATCATAATGTTACCTTATGTTCTGCCCTACTGGCTATAAGAAACTTGTACAAAGATTACCAGCAGGGGTACTAGTTGTGCCAAAAAAAAAATCTTTACAGTAAGAGGTAAAACTATTAAACTAATATAGTTAAATTTTGTAAAGGTCTTAGTGTGAGATCATGCTTCTGCAGTAAAATATTAATTTAATATAACTTTTTACAAGGTGGCCAATAATTGTGGAAAGTGCTGTACCTGAAACAATTACTCTTGAATTGCCTCAGTTAGCCAAAAATGGATTAAAGAAGAAAAAACTGCTTTTATTTAGGTGATAACTATTGTTTAAGAAATGCTTTAATTGGCCGTCCACTGACATTTTGTTTTTACTTTTGTAGTTTAAGTCAAATTGAATGAATCTTCATATTGAATTAAAGTGATGACTGATTCCTCTTTGGCTTTTCACCCTCTCAGGAACAGTACAAGTTCTGCTATGAAGTGGCTCTAGAGGCTCTGAACTCCTTCTGATCTGATGGTGGGTAAACGAGTCTCTGCTGCTGACGCTGCCCGTCTTTCTCAAAGCAACACTGAGACACACAAAGTGCAAAACTGCTTCATGCTGAGCTGAACTCGACCTCAGAGAGGCTGTGTGTGTGTGTGTGTGTGTGTGTGTGTTCATCTTTTGGTGAGCCTGTGACCTGTACAGAGGATGGAAAAAAATGCCCCAACATACACAATGTTTTGTGTGTGTGCATCTGCTTCAGCAAGACAATGGACTTTACATGCTTGTACAAAGAGAAATTATGTTTAAAAAAGTTAAGATGTTTAAAAAAGCTAATTTTTTTCTTAGTTTCCTCTCTGTCAGGCTGTGATGTGACTAATGTACAGTATTTCCTTTTTAGATATATTCTATGCCTTGAATGTTGTTTCCCTCTGAAGGCTCGAAGCACACTGGAAGATTTTACACAACTAAAATCAGGTTAAAACTAAGGTAATCAAAAAACTGCAACAAAGCAAAATCTAAGAATTTTCTATACAATATTTGTACTTTGACCGAGACAAACTGTTACAAATGCAACAAAACAAAGTTGCAAATCTCACAGAATGACCAGTTCAGAGCAGAATAACCGCAGAACATGGATTAGAACATCCTACCTTTGAAGGCCAAAGTAACTCTGAATCTTTTTTCTGTCTGGAGCTGTGAAATAATTAAAAGTGAGTCGTCCAGTGTGCATCCTCTGTTTCTGTAAATAAAATAAGACAACCACAGTCAAACAAACAAACTAACACCAGAACTAAATTATTTTAAAACCCTGCATCTCTGAAAGGCCATTTGTCATTTTCATTAGTTTATAATTTGGTGCATAATCTTTCTACAAAGTGTACACCTGTACATGTTGTGTGAAAAAAAAAAAGATTTTTATATTTTGCATTTTGCCTTTTTAACTCCAGGGACAGAACCTGGGATGCTTGGTTGTTATTTTAGGTAAAAAACTAAAATCAAAATCATGTCTCCATCTAATTCTTTTAGTGATGCAATTGCATGTGTGACATTATGAGCTCGGCTGAGCTTTAGTAGCTTGTGGAAAGGTGTATATATGGAAAAAGGTAACATTTTTTGAACAATTTTTGCAATGAAAGATGGATATCATCCATTTGTTAAGATACGTACTCGTCAATTCTGATCAGAAAAAAAAAAAAAAAATTTAAGTGTCCTTGATTTCCATCCAAATAAGAAAACATGCCCTAAGGTTTTAGAGGTGAAATTTCAGTTTTAACCCTCTCCTCATTGTGTTTTTAATCATTAAAATGACAAAAGATATGGTTCATATTTATTTTTCTTTTGTTAACAATCACTAAGACATCTAAGCAGGTTTAAAAATTATCAGACTTTTATGTAGAGCAGAAAACTATTTCAGCCTGTAGTGTTAGACAACCTGCATGGGGAGAAGGTGGACCTAATTTGAATTTTCTAGGTGCCGCAGGACGTAGTTATCCGTTACCGTCACTTAGTCATGGGAAAGAGAAAGAGAAAGCACACCCTGTTTCCATTCTTAGATTTCACATACCAGGACACAAAAATTATCTTATCTTTACCAGGTTCTAAGATTGTTAAAATGTGTACAAAAACATGGAATAGTCACCACACCTGCTCAGATAAATTATAAAATCTCAAGGGCTCCATCTTCAACTCTAGGCCTCAGTTACATGTATTAACATTAACATCTTCTCTGTGTAGCAAAGTATTGTAGAGTCAAATGTGAGCTCCCGTTTGACAGCTGAAACACAGCCCAAACTGTGTCACTAGCAGGACGATGATCCCAAACACAGCTGCAAATCTACCACAGAATGGCTAAAATAGAATCAAACGCGGTGCTGCAGAGACACCAGTCAAAGACGAGACCTGACCTTAATTAAAATGCTGTGGTGGGACCTTAAGGAACCTTGCAAACATAAGTGAACTGAAGCAACAATGTGAGACTACTAGTAGTTATTGCCACTACAGGTGGTTCTCCAACTATTGGAATCATTGTTACTTAGATTTACAACTTTTTCATTTTGGCAACTTTCATTTAATGAATAACTGTGGAGTTTGTAGGATGTTTTTGTGTACTTGAGGTTAGATTTAAATTGTTTTGGAACTGGGTGTAGACTTTATTCTTTATTTCCCATGTCCTGAAATGTTAAACACTAACATTGAAACAGTGAGTTCCCTCCTTTCACCCCAACTGTACCGTAAGCCTTTTAGAACCAGCACGCATTGTCGGAGTTTTTTTTCAGAAATTTCTCATAATTGTCCATGATCACTGAAAGAAGCAGCAAACCTAACATGTATAAAATAATATGATAAACTGTTCTGTCTGTGTTTAAGTTCTGGTTCTTATTTTTTTTACTCGAGTCCAATTGGACTCATTATGGACCTATTGAGACAAAGATCATAACAGTTCTATACTGAAGACAGAGTGAATGCCAGAAATCTTTATCCCTTGTCATTTTTACAGAGGCTTTATCTATTTTATTTCATGTGCTTGGTTCACGGCTCTTAACCTGTACTATATTTTATTTCTAATACATTCATTGTAGAGTTTTGTCCTGAATTTGTACATTTCTTTTGTAAAATAATCTGATGATTATTTGTCAAGCAAAGTGCTGTTTGGATCTGGTGATGCCATTTTCATTTGTTGTTTAGTTGTTTGAAATGTGGTTAACAGTAAATAAAGGGACCAAAACATTGAATTGGATCTTGCCTCTTTTTTATTTTTTACAGTTTCATAACAGACCTAATATTATAATGGCTATGGAAACATTATTTAAACATTTTAGCATTAATTACAGATGAGTCCTAGAGCTTTTACTGGAGTAGAAAAATACTGCTTTCATGTCTCCGTAAAGATTGTAACCTGAAAATAACTCCTATTTATTAAATCCATTCAACTCCATTTCATGTGACCAATTTTAAGCCTCTGTAATATGAGCGTTAATCATTTATTATGAGCATTATAGGTCTGGGGTTACAAGGAATCCATTAAAACTAAATTAGTCAAATTTGATCACTGGGAAAGAGTGAAAATATCTACTTTTTTATTGTATGGGACCTGGGGTTTCAATGTGAAATAACTGAGGCTGATGACTTTAAGATAGTAATTAAATTGCTAATGTCCTGCCTAACCATAACCCTGCCTTCCTGATACTCTGGCTGTCTGAGTAAGTCACATCAGGATACTTGTATATTTTATATACAACTATGCACCGACACAGCTCGAGATTTAAACTATGGGATCAAATTTTATTCAAGCAAACCTAACTTGGGCTGAATTGGATTCTGCATATTTGGACCAGGATTGGACCTGCTTGGGGTGAGTTGGCCCTACATTGATAAACTCATTTAAACCGAAATTGATGCATTAGTATTAATACAATATAAGGTCTGGTACAGGTTGAAATATTTGCACTTTTTATGATCAGACAGTTTTCACTATCAGACAAATACTCCATTTTTACAATTTTATGATATGCTGTTAGAACAAAGTATTCTAAGGCTAAACCCAGTTAATGAGACCCGACAAGATTATACATGATACAGGTTTCACGAGACAAGATTTTAGCAATATGTTTGCGAAAAGTAAAAATCCCTATTACGTTATTTCTCTCATAATAAAATATTTTTCTTATTTTGAGGAAACACATGAAAAGGGATAGTAGAGTTGGCTATTGTTGGTTTTCTAATAATTTGCAATTGCTTATGAAGAATAAAGACTTAATATGGGGAAAAAAAAAACTACCTGAACACTGCGGTCCCATAAAAGCAAGTTTGCCTTGACATTTTCATGTTTTATACTCTGCATGGTCATTCAAGTCTGGATCAGCCGGACTGAAAACAGAAAAAAAAGAAAAGCTGGCTCATGAAAAATAAAGTAGTTTAAGCAATATTTCATCACTCACTTGGCCCTATTAGTAGCATATAGTCGAAGAAATTAAAAGGAAACGTATCAAACATTTCATAATTGTACAAATAAACAGGACTTCAACATGAGTGACCAGCTTTACTTGTCATCCTACCACAGTGAGCTCCCATTATGATCCCTAAAGTTAAATAAAAACAAAACCTTTGGTTTTCCAGGCTGATTTTTTCCTTTTTCTAATCAATCACCAGAGATCACCGCAGTTCAAAGCCAACGGTCTCATCCTTTATTTAGCTGCTTGATTCCCAAGGAGCTCATAAATATGCATGAGGCTGCGATTAGCATAGGCACCAAGGACGGGGCCTGTACCTCAGCATTATGACGATCAATCAGAAACACCGAGGGGCCCCACAGAGGGAAGCTGTCTGTCAGTTCGGCTTTGGGCTCAGCTGATGCTCTCGCACACATAAAAAAAGATTTTCTGAAAGCATACAGAACACACACCTCATCCAGGTTGATGAAAGGCTCAGAAAACCCACAAACATCTTTCAAGCCATAGTCGGCATCTATCAGCTCCCATTTTTTACTCACTTTCTCGTTTTCTGAACCGACTTTGTAATGAGTTCGAAAATTGGCCCATTTCATTTGCTCTCACTGAAATGTCATTATCTGGGTCTGAGAGGGAGGGGTTCCCACTGCCAGTGTAATATATTTGTTCCACTCAAACAGGGTTATTAATAATTTTTCTTCCCTGGAAATGTGTAACAAGGTTATTGGAAGTCTGCAGCACATTAATTCATCTCCCTCTGTCAGTTTTAGACCCATTGCTAAAATTTTATTCCTCTTTAATGTGCCTGATGCTTTTATCCACTTTTATTCTGTATATTTGTGCAGAAATATCCTCTCAAGGCTTCTTGGAAACATTCAAGCAGATTTCCATGAGATGCTCCGATGGTGTCTCCTTTGGAACATGTATGTCTTTTCTTTGAGTACAATCAAATTAAACAATTTGTGCATTGTTTCACATCTTTTAAACTACTGTATGTCATTTTAAATCCACAAACTTTTTATGAATTTTATGTGATAGATAAACACATAGTAGTACTAGTGCAGAAGAGTTGGAAGGAAAATTATACATTCTTACTATTTTGTTTTACAGAAGAAAATCTGAAGTTTGCTGTATATATAGCTACAAATGTTTTTGGGTATGCCTCTACCACCTTTACATATCTGGAGACTAAAATTGTTGCCAATTCTTTGCAAAATAGCAAGAACTCAGTCGAATTGGATGGATATGACTTTGAACAACAGTTTTGAAGTCCACAGATTCTCCATTGGACCTAGGTCTGGACTAACTCCAGATGGCCATTGATTTTAACTGATTTTATTTAGGGGTATCAAAGTAAACTGACCAAATATTAACAAAAAATTAAAACCATGTATAATTTCCCTCCATTTCACAATTGGGCAACACAACTTTGCATTTGTCTCCAAAATAAAATCTGATTAAAAATAAAAGTTTGTGGTTTAAGTCTAAAGCTACTGTAAATGAAGCTTCCCAGAGCTTCAAGTAAAATTTGGAAAACACCATCGTGTAATTCTCACGTCATAGTCATGCCAAAAATTTTAAAATCAAACAGTAGTCGTAGTTAGTTCATTGTTTTTGCTCATTGATTAATATAAAAATCATAATCATTTGAGCAAATATTTAATATTTTAGAGATTAAAACACTGCTATCTAATAATAGAAGTGGACTTCAACAACAGTTTGATTGTTTTAGGAATCTGACTTAATTACCATTTTAGGTTAACACTTCACTCTGAAACCCATGCCACTGCATCTCTACTGACAGCTTTATGAATTGTTTTCACTTGACATTCACTTTGTTTTCTTGCTGCCTTGAGGCACCAACAAAACACTGAACTTGTTAAAGGAATACCTTTAATTAGACAACAGCTGCAGTGTCTGATGTTTTGACTGCTCACGCTTGTGACACCGGATATGGTTGTGGAAGAACAGAACAGCTGCTTTGGTCATATCGAGTCCCCTTTTTCTTCTCTCTAGGATGGCGATTAATTACAGCAGGAAGGCTGTCAAAATGAACACAGTGGAGTAATTACCAGGCACTTTGTGCAAAAGGTTGCACTGACGGCGCTGATGTTTGAAAACAAGAAAAACTCCAGTATTTTTTTCCATCTGTGGGTTAATCACTAAATAGGTGAGCTATGAAATAAGCAACAACAGCATGATATGTTAATTCTTATATTTTTACATATTTCTGTGCCATTAAATGCCTTTTTAAACATCTTCTTGAATAGCGCAATTCAAGATTTATCCACTAATCTTTTGGTGAATAATAATGATACAATAATCTATTTAAAGAAAGAATCAGGTTTATCTTCCTATATTTATGCTACTGAATTCCCGGAATTCAACCAGGAGTTGAAAACATTCATAAAATTCAAAGCTGATTCTGAATCTACGTAAATACCATTTTTTTTAAATCGTGGTATGTGCCAGTTTTCTTCATCAGATTCTCCATCAAACTGTTGCTAAGGTCTAAAGTTCTTTCAGTTAGAGGCCAACAAAGTACTGGATTGATCTGCGATTTCTCGAGTTCTATTGGGGAAATAGAAACACCTCACTGCCCCTTCATATCTGTTGCAGCACACTGCTGGTCAGCTGGCCAAAAGAAGACTCAAACTTTCCCATGCTTACTAGAAAGGCAAATTAGGCTGTTTGGAAATGTTTCATGTCTTGAAACAAAATAGTCTTGGCATATAATCTAAAACATGACTCCTACAGTCACGTTTTACATTAAACAGTGATGCAGTTTTAAACTACAGTTTAAAACAGCATCACTGTTTAAACTACAGTTGGCAAGCTGCAAGCAGGTTACCTGATCAGAAAGCCAAAAATATTATACTTCTGTTACTCTATAAAGAGTAGAACAATACAAAAGTAAAAGTTTTATTATGCAAATAACAGTAGAAAATATTTATGAAATTCTTCAGGTGTTTGTTCTACATTTAAGTCAATTTCTGAAAATGAAAATACAAACAAGGAATAAATGTAAAATTATCACTCCTAATTCACATTGAGTCCGTCATCTGTGTGTTTTGCTCTCCGTTGCAAATAGAAGTCATTCTACTCAATGTGATAATTAACACTGGCTCCGTGGCACTGCGAGATATAGATCAAGTTTATTTTTGACGGAGGATGGACCACAAACACCAGAATTGCAATTGGGGTAAATTCATGGATATCGTTGTCTGATGCGTGAACGGATCCCGAAACGCATCCTGTATAAACTGCCATAATGCACAATTTGGGACGGATGAAGGACCAGGCAAGGAACACAGTCAATGTGAATTAGGGGTCACTATGCTAATCAATGTTATATAATTTTAGCAGCACAAATACCAATTGTTTCTTTGAAATCAAAGCAGTTAGGTTACACCATACATTTTACTAATAAATGCTGGAGGAATCTTACAAAGGAATAGAAAAAGTATGTACCAATTTCCAGCTGACAACATTTTCATACAGCCCCTTTCGACTGAGATAAAAGTCAAAAACCACAACTTTCTATTGCAGCAGAAGTTGAAAGGAGAAGTACCTTTTTGCTCCCAAATTCTAATCTATTTACAATATGGACATAAATAATTACACTCCCCTCAGAACATCTTTTACTGTGCAAAAAAGCAATATAAACTTGATCTTCAGCACTAAAATCTAATTAATTAATTGCTTATTCTAAGTTTAATAGGAAATTAAAAAATTCTCAAAAGGTGCATTGGATATATCGTAATCACAATATCAGTGTGTGCAATATTCATATTGCAAAGAAGTGTGTCGAGATCAATAATTGTTGGCTGATATATTCCAAGTGTTATGAAAATATATAAGGCAAAGTTAACATGTTTATAGGTCAGAGCAATGGAAATAGTTTTCAGACAACTATTGGCAGGAACATACCAAGAGTGCTCTTAGAATGTATCAAAACAACAGGATTATGGAGATCTGCAAAGTGCCAGAAAAATCGGTGAACTGTGCATTTATTGTATCAATTTCAACTTAATTACATGTTTGAATGAGCAACTTGAATTACCTGAACATCTCAATGAAATAATCATGTGGAAATTGCATATTTAAGGCTGAGGAAGTTGGAGAGGTAGAAAAGATAAATATGATCATGTACTAATTGAGTTATAGTGAGAGTGCTGGTGTGTTAAAGTTAGTTTGTTCCAGTGAAATCAGTCTAAATGTATTCCTCAATAGCTATCACTGACAGCTGTGATGATTATTACTCAAACTGTCTGGAAATAGAGCTCTTTGACGGGGCTTTGTGCATAGTTTACTGACTCCCATTAATTATAGAAGTCAGTATCACAGAGCACAAGCAGCCAGACATTTTCAGAGTCAGGAAGCTGACAGTGAAGCCTATGTGCTGTAAAGGTGTGTATGTGAGAGAGAGAGAGAGACTCCAGCACTAAGAGAGCTTACTTAAGCGTGCTGAGCTTAACGGAGCGTATTAGCCTATGGAGGAACCCTTCAATAGTAATTGTTGCTCAGAATGGTGCGTGTGTGTGTGTGTGTGTGTGTATTTTATGTGAACAAAAGCAAGTCTCTGAGACAAAGAGGTTTAAGAAAATAAGATGGAATAGACTGGAACAAAAAGAAAAAAAAGATTAGGAAAATCAAGATGAGAGAAATGGAGAAAAAAAGACAAATTTAATCAGCATTTTATGCCACTGGCTATTAAATACAGACTGAAAATGTGATACTCGTACAAATGGATCTCACTTAGAGTATGGAGTCACAGTACATTTTTTTTTGACATTCACAGTTCTGAAGAGACATTGTAAACCTATATTCAGAACAGAAATAAATTTCAACATTTGGACTAAAGTGAATGTCGAACTGTGTATCTTTTATATTAAAGACAGAAAGACACTGTGTAAAATTGAACATTTTCCACAAACTAAAATTCATGGAAATATTCACACTACAGTAATATATATATATATTGAAAGTAGGGCATTTTCATAGAAGCATGCAAGAGTGACTTCTAGATCTCTACAATTTATTGAAACAAAAGCCAACAACAGTGGTGGGTATACCACAACAAAAAGTGTCAATGTCTCAGTAACCTGTCATGTGCCCTTGAGCATCAATTACAGTTTGATAATGACGTCTCAAGCTGTTCAAGTCCACTTATTGTCTGCTGTTTTCTATGAGATTCAGGTCTCGAGAAAGTGCAGGCCATTCCATTCGAGGTACCCCATGTTGGACCACGTGTTTGCTGAATATATTGGACCATGTGCATGTTGTTGGACGCCACCAGGCCTCCTGGTGTTTTCGGCCATTTTGTATCCAGGACATTGCGACTAATATGAAAGGGACGCCCCAAGTCTGACGTCACAGTGCGCTATATATGGAGGCACCCATTTTGAACACCTCGCCTTCTGCTGGAGACCGGACCAGCAACTGAAGCGCATCACTTCAAGAGAAGAGTCCCTTGCGGATTTCATTTATTCTCTCTCTCGTTGGCCAACGAACAATCCATAACTGAGGTTTCTGGAATGAGAAGGCCAGAAATTTCTCTTTGCCGATCGAAGACGTGAGCTTAACACGTAACTAAGGACACAGAGTTTTGAGGAGTCGAACCGCTACCATGTTTCATCCCAAGTCGACTTTGATGGTCAGATCATATTTTTCCTTTTCGCCAAGGAGGCCAGAGTATATGGAGGACCAATCCTGACAAAATTAAAAATAAAAGCAGAAATATATATATTTTGTTTTTCCTTTTCCTTACACATGCGTTTTCATCAAGAAATGTAAATGTTTGGTTTTTCCTTTTCCTTACACATGCGTTTTCATCAAGAAATGTAAATGTTTTGTTTTTCCTTTTCCTTACACATGCGTTTTC
>JAHUTJ010075517.1:0-16817 GCA_036250325.1 Characodon lateralis | reverse complement strand
AAGACGAATTGACGCTGTATTGGCCGCAAAAGGAGGCCCTACACCATACTAATAAATGATTGTGGTCTAAAACCAGGTGTTTCAGTTTCATTGTCCAACCCCTCTAAATGGATTGTTTTAGCATAGTAAAGAGTTTGTTGATTGAAATATGTTTGACTTTGAGTTGACTTATTTTTGTTAATAAATTCTTGTATTTTAAGAAATTTAGTGAATTCATTCCATGTATATGCAGAGTTTTTGCTGTTCAATAATGTCAGAGCTCGTCTCACACCTTTCTATTTTGTCCTAATAATATTATTTGATAAAATATTAAAATATTCATATTAAATATTAAATAATATTCTCAGATTCGTAATCCTAACACCCTGGAGATCATTTTACAAAGAAGGATTCTTCATAAAATGAAGAACATTATGGGGAACCCTGCAGAACCTCTTTATTAGACTGTTGTACAACAGCAGTGTCTTCAGTCAGAGGCTTCTTCAGATCTGCTGTAAGACAGACTGCTACAGGAGATCCTTTTAGCCCACAGTCTTCAGCATCTACAACGGCTCTTTGAATAAACCTGCATAGTATGAGCTACAACAACAGTTAATTTCCCTTTGAGATGAACAAAGTATTTTTGAACTTGAATTGAATTTGAATAATGTTAGGATATGATATTGGGGAGGCAACTCCAGTCCTCGAGGGCCAGTGTCCTGCAACATTTAGTGGTGTCCAACTTGCAGATGGGTCCAAGACACCTGAATCAAATGGTTGAATTACCTTCTCAGTATGCAGGCATGTTCTGCACAGGCCTGGTAATGAGCCTCTTCCTTTCATTCAGTTGTGTTGAATCAAATGTATGTTAAAATCATTGGCATACTCCCAAACATCATTACTTATGGCCTGAACTTGTATAGTGCTTTAAAAAGTCCCCCAGAGACCCAGTCATTCACCCATCCATCCATTCATTCACACACTTCATCCCCAGTAAGTGACACAGATTTGGAAGTAACTGTAGAAACTAATCTGTTTGGACAATTTTGATCCAGTGGAGCTTCCTGAGTTATCTGAAATATTAGCTTCATCTACACTTTCAACTTGTGTGTTAGACCCAATCCCAACCAAATTATTTAAGGAAGTGTCCTATTTCATTACCAGGCCCATTTTAGATATGATTAATCCATCCTTAGTAAATAGATCTGTACCACACGCCTTTAAGGTAGCTGTAATTAAAGCTTTACTCAAGAAACTTTGCTTATCCAATCGTCCATTCTTATCTAAAATTCTTGAGAAAATTGTTGCTAATCAAGTGTGTGAGCATTTACATAATCATGATCATGAAGAGTTTATCAGGTTTCAGAGTTCCTCATTAGACTAAAACAGCACTGGTGAAAGTCATTAATGATATTCTGATGGCCTTAGATAACGGATTTGTGTCTGTATCTGTTCTGTTAGATCTCAGTGCTGCATTTGATCCAGTCAATCAAAATATTCTCTTAGAAACACTGAAATATGCTGTAGGGATCAGGGGAGTAGCACTAGGCTGGTTAAATCTTATTTGTCTGATAGATTCCAGTTTGTTCATATAAATGATAAATCATCTTCAGCCTCCAGGGTTACTTGTGGAGTACCACAGGGTTTAGTGCTTGGGCCAATTCTCTTTACTGTCTGTCTGTCTGTCTGTCTGTGTATATATCTATATATATATGCTTCCGATAGGTAAAATTATCAGGCAGCGTGGGATAAATTAGATAGAAGATAGTTAGACAGACTACAGGCATGTTAAAGACATAAAAAGTGTGATGACTTTAAATTTTCTACTTCAAAATTCAGACAAGACAGAGGGTGTTGTCTTTGGACAGGAGTCTTTGAAAAAGAAACTGCTTAGTCAATCAATTAATCTGGACAACATGAAATTGACCTCTGGTAATAAAGTAAAAAACCTTGGTGTTAGTTTTGATCAGGACATGTCATTTAAATTTCATATTAAACAGGTTTCAAGGAATTCCTTCTTTCACCTCCGGAATATTGCCAAATTAGAAATATCCTGTCCAGGAGTGACACTGAGAAAGTAGTCCATGCATTTGTTATTTCAATGCTGGACTATTGTAATTCTTTACGATCAGGATGTCGGGGGTGGGTGGGGGATAGGGGACTCAGGGAACAACCATGATGACTCACTGAAATGACATGAATTAGTTAATATGAATGTTGATTAATCACACTCCACACATTCAAAACACAAGATTTGAGCATACTTCTTACCTCTGTACTCACACTCTCACCTGTCTCTCCTGACAAATCAAAACAGACTAAAGTTATCCACCTGCCTTGGTCTGTCTTAGTCTGAATTCATTCACTCACTAAAATATTTTTCTTAAAGAACAAAAATATAAATATAATTAAACTGTGCTTTATTAAGTAATACATATATTTTATAATGAAACTAATTTGTACTGTATTCTTTGCAGTCAGATTTAGCCTGGATATCACTGATATCACGTAACACCTATCCGTGGTCAGTAGTAGTCTAAAGTGAATGTACTAAAGGCCAGTCAGCTTTTGTTTGTTTTGAACAACACAGGGACATGGGTCTCAGCAATGTATCCTGGCTGGAGTGGATGGACAGCAGCCATCTGTTTAATCTCTCTTACCTTCATCACTACTTTGTCTTTTCATCACACTCTTCCTCTAAAAGCTGAGCTTTGAAAAAAACTTTCCGTTTTAATTTAATGGACAGAAACATTAGTTCTTGCAATAGAAATATCGATCGTGGCAGATGGCCGCTCACACTGAGCCTGGTTCTGCTGGAGGTTTCTTCCTGTTAAAAGGGAGTTTTCCTTTCCACTCTCGCTACATGCATGCTCAGTATGAGGGATTGCTGCAAAGTCAATCCAAGCGACTGTCCACTGTCTCTATATGCTCATCCAGGAGGAGAAAATGTTGCAAGTCAGTGATTTGATGCAATCTGCTGGGTTTGCTTGGACAGAAAAATGTTGAACAATAAATTTAATTTGACTGCACTGTTTGAAAGTTAGGATTATTTGAAATGTATGTGCCTGACTGAAATCTGTACTATTCAATTGAATTGACTTTGTAAAGTGCTTTGAGACGAAATGTGTTGTGAATTGGTGCTATATAAATAAATTGAATTGAATTGAATTTAATTTAACTAAAGGAGAAACCTCTAAAATTTGCAGGACAACCAACCCAAGATTGTGTTCGATATTGACATGAAAGCATTACACAGATTTGTTAGCTGGGCATTAGTAATATGAATTTCCTGTTCCACCACATGTTCAAGAAACCATTTTGAGATAATTAGTGCTAAATTATATGGTGCATTATTCTGCTGGAAGATGTTTCACTGAGGTCATAAAGGGATGGATGTGGTTAGTAACAATACTTAGGTAGGCTGTGGGATTTAAATTATTCTTGGTAGGTACTAAGGGGCACAAAGTATGCCAAGAATGTTTCCACCACACATTACAGCATTGCCGCCCTGAACAACTGAAACAAGGAGGAATGGATCCATGAATTTATGTTGTTTGCACCAAATTCTGACCCTACTGAATGGTGCATCTAAACTCAAGATTCATCAGACAAAGCTTATTTTTTCCAAACTGCTATGTCCTGTTTTGGTTGTCTTGTGTGATTTGTAGTTTTAGTTTCTTGTTGCCACCTTACAATAGTGGCAGCTGGTGCGGTCTTATGCTGTTGGACCCCATCTGCTGCAAGGTTCCTCATTTTGTGTGTTTAAAGATCAGAATCAGAATCAGCTTTATTGCCAAGTTCGTGCATACAAGACTCCGGTACACTTTGCTCTTTTGTTCTGTTTTTGCATTACAGAATAAAGATGGTGGTTAATTCAGCTAGTGTTGCTTTTCTATCATCTCAACCCAGTCGGCCCATTCTCTTCTGACCTCTGACACCAACAAGGCATTTTTCTTCCATACAGATGCAGCGCACCGGATGCTTTCTCTTTTTCAGACCGTTATCTGTAAACATAAGATATACTTACATGTGAAAAACCCAGCAGATCATTATTTTCTTAAATATTCCAACCAGCTCATCAGGCACCAACAACCATGCCACAAGGTCACTTAAATATTTTTTCTTCTCCATTCTAATGCTCAATTTTAACTTCCTTAGGTCATCTTCACCACATCTAGATTTCTAAATGCAATGAGTTGCTGTCATGTGAGTAGCTGGTTCAGACCATTATCTGGTTCATATCATTATCCAATGGTTATCCATTATCCTGTACCAATGGTTCAGACCATTATCTGAAAACATAAGATATGCTTGCATGTGAAAATCCCAGCAGATCATCATTTTATGAAATATTCCGACCAGCTGATCAGGCCAGGCCACAAGGCGACTTAAATCTTTTATCTTCTCCATTATAATGCTCAATTTTAACATCAGCAAGTCATCTTCACCACATCTAGATGGCTAAATGCAACTAGAAAAATTTGCATTTCCTGCGAAAATGCAGTGTGAATGCTGTTTGCTGAAATTTTTAGCTGAAAGCTGGCAGAAACAAGCTGAAACTGACTGCAGAAAATCTGCTGAAATCTGATAAATTAGTAGAAATAGCAGAAACATTAGCAAAGAAAAACTGTCATCTGATCTGTTTAAGCAGGAAGACTATTAGCTATAAAACAGCTTAACAANTGAAAGCTGGCAGAAACAAGCTGAAACTGACTGCAGAAAATCTGCTGAAATCTGATAAATTAGTAGAAATAGCAGAAACATTAGCAAAGAAAAACTGTCATCTGATCTGTCTAAGCAGGAAGACTATTAGCTATAAAACAGCTTAACAATGTAAAGTTACCACAAAACTACTTGTTGAAACAGTTGTTGAAATGCAAGAACTGACAAAAACTTTAAAAAAGCAGTAAAGAGCTGCCCATAGACAATCTGAAAAAGCATAGACTGAAGTAAAAATATAGCCCAAGAAGTTGAAGTCAGTGCTAAAATACATAAAAAATAGCAGAACATTTAGAAAAAGAATGAACTAACAACAAATATGCTGAAGTAAGCTTTATTTTAAAAGGCCAACATGGTCCTTTTTCCAACACTGGGTGTGCGCCAACAGTAGTGTGAATCCAAGTCCTCCAATTTTCTATAGTTTAAAATGTAAAGGCTTTTATTTTGTAGAGCATGTTTTGTCTTATTTTGAAAATCTAGCAGGGTTGTCCTTTCAAGTCTGGGTTATTTCCATTAGTCATATAGAACCTGCTTGCTCATCTGAAATCATTGTTTATGCTATTATCAGCTTTTAAAAAATCATTTGTAAATATGAAAGGTTGATGTTCAGTGTGAAAAAAGACTTTTATTTTGTAGAGTATGTGTAGGTCTTATTTTGAAAGTCTAGTGTGGTTGTCAGCTATGACTGACTTATTGTGATCACTCATGGAAGCTTCTGGCCTGAGCTCAGCCTCAGAGCCACTCTCTGTCGGAGGTTACTTAAGTTCACTGGCAGCTGTGTGCTTTTGCTATGGTAATTAATGAGTGCACAACAGCTGCTGTTTCTCACTCACACAGCACCACACTTTGTGTCTCATCATGGCCTGGCTTTATAACATGGTGGCACATGCTCCCGAACTACTGCCCATAACTAGGAAACCGTAGGGGCTATCGACGTCATTCTTGGAACGGTTTTCTCAGAACAGACAGGGAAACAATAATATCAATCGTTTTTGTTGAAAATACAATAGTAAAGGCGCAACGCTTGGTGAAAAGAAAGGGAAAAATGGAGAAAAACAAAAAAATGCCTGAACATGCTCTCGAACAACGACTAATAACTCAGAAACTATAAGGGCTATCGATTTGAGTCATGCAACGTATGAATCAGCAGGCCTTGCTGAACAATCATGCCGCTTCTCAAGTTTTTACTAAAATCTGTCTGGGAGGCGTCACACTGTGTAAAAGTGGATAATTTTGACAATTTTTAACCTGAGTGAAGGTGAATTTTTCACTCTCAAACAAACCTACTTCATGAGAAAACGATAAAAGGTATCCAAACATTTTTTGGACCGTTGGTATCAGCAGGAATCGGTGCACAATCCTGGAGATTTTCATGTGTCTACATAAATCCATGTAGGAGATGTGACATTGTAATAAAGTCAATGATTTACAAATTTTTTAATTTTAAGCTTTCTTAGGAAGGGCAGATTTGGTACTCTGAAACAAACCTATTTTATGATAAAATGGTAAAACATGTCAAAATAATTCCTTCACTGTGAGCGCCAGCAAGGTCTAAAGATTAATTGGTGCAAAGCTCATATCTGTACATCGAACGGTTTAGGAGAGGCGACAATTCGAAAACATGTGAGTTTAAGGATTTTATGCTCTGATTTTTTTCTCAAATTCTTCTAGGTTTCCCATTCAGGATGTGTTGACTTTGCATTGCTCCAGGGCGTGTTGCGTGAAATCCGTAAGTCCCACATCAATGAGGGTGACATTTTCTGAATCGGGAAAGAGAATCCTACATTTTGATACATAATTTGTGCCAGTAGAGTGAAAATTGAGCGAGTGAGGAGAGTTTGTTTGTTCTTTCTCAGGTTATTCAAAATCCTAGAGTGTACACTCTAGCAACTGACAAATTCTGCCATTGGATTACATTATAAAATCGAAAACTTCAAAAATTTTGCATAAAATTTTAATTGCGATTGCAGAAGAACCGCAACAGATATGAAAAAGCTGAATTATTTGAAGATAGCTTAATGGCTTGTGAACATTTTAAATGTTGAATGGGGTTTCTAGCTGAAAGTATGTAGAAGCAGTAAGCTGTGAAAGAGCACAAAGTTTTAGCTGAATTTTGTGGAATTTTTAAGATTTTCCATTCATTTCAATGGGCCAAAAATCAGCATAAAAAGCTGAATATTTTAAAAAGTATAAAAAGTATTAATACCAAAAATCATAGCCATTATCTCCTAAATGACTGGAACATTTTAAAAGTTGAATGGCTGAAATAGCACAAAGTATGAAGGAGGAGATAGGTGCCAAGAAAAGTGTTAGATATACATAATAATAAAGAAAAACAGGATCTCAATAGTGTTGCTGCCATGTGACTAGCTGGTTTATTGTTTTGGTTAACAAGCAATTTACCTGGTATACCTATTATAGTGGCCGGAGAGTGTGTCATTGTGGTCTTGTCATTGTTTGATGCAGTTTGTGCTCTCTCAGGTAATTGTGACTGAAATGTAATTTTTTTTGTAGCATGGCCAGAGCAAGCCAGAGGCAAAAGTGCAAATTGAGGAAGAGGAAGAAGGGTAAAGAGGGAGATAAATTGATCAAGCTGAAGTATCAGCAGATAAAGTACAAAATAATGGAGAACAGAACAAATCTGGTGTAATAGAGTGGGGGGTGTTGTGTGTAAGAAAAACATTAGAGGAAACATTAAGAGGGTTTGATAGTAAAAAATATGAAAACCAAAATCTTAAGGAGAAAGAGGAGAGGCTGTGACAAGATGTGAAATCTGGGATCATTTCCATTTATATGCTTAGAGTTGTGTCAGGATCTGCCATTTTGGGTTTTGGTTTTTTTTTACTTTCTCAGTTAGATGTTTCTATTCCTTTGGGTTTAGTAGTTATGTTTGTTTGTTTATTCCTTCTGTCATCTTGATAATTTTGTTCTCTCTCCTGCCCCCTAGTTTTAGTCCTTCTCTCTTCCCTTGCCCATAGTTCCCTTGGTGGTTGCTTTCTTATTTATTTATTACTTAGAATGGTTTTCTCCTCTGGTTATTATTATTATTAAGGGCTTGACATTAACTTTTTTGCTCACCGGCCACTGTGGCTAATGTTTTTCCAAAGTTACTAGTCACTCAGCATTTTCACCAGCCACAATGTTGTTGTTGAGAATTTATGATTAATATGATTAAAGCTGACTATAGCATGCTAAAGTTTACTTGAACTAGATTTACAACATTTTTAAATGTAAATTACCCTTTTACACAATCATATCAAGACTACATAAAATATTTACCTCTTCAGGTCATTATCAAGCATTCAGCTCCGATAAGGTTCTGTGCAGGGGCGTTTTTAGGGTCTAAAAACATTGGGTTCTTTAGCCCAAACCCAAAATATTTATGTTTCCATAAGACAGTTTATAAGTAATTTAAAGTTAAAATAACATAGCACATATTGTACCAGTTCTCTGTCTCGGCTGGGTTTAGACTGAATGTAAGTTATTGTGAATCAAACAAAAAAGGTTTACAATAATTTTACTTGTTTTTTATTTTTGTTAGAAGCTGAATGAAAGATAAGAAGAAACCGAGTTTAGGACTGATGAACAACCCATTTTGCTGAAGCAAATAATGACACATTTTGAGGTATTTAGAAAAAAACGTAATCTGAATTTTTGATGACAAAACCTTTTCTTAAACTCAGAGATGTTTGGGCCAGATAAATGTGCTTCTTTTGACATTTACATAAATGACCTTTTTAAACATTACACTCCCATCAAAGTGTTCCACTCCTAAGGCTCCATTGTCTTAATTTCTTACATTTCAAAAAAGGAAACTGGTATAAAGTAGATTTTTATTAAATCTTAATAAAATGGTAAAATCCTAAAACACATTTATTTATTTTAATTATGACAAGAGCTTTCAAAACATTATATTAAAATTGTTCTTTATTTTATGAACCTGTTCTCTTTTACCGCCATCTTTTCAGCCCTTCATTCCACTTCTGAAAAAATTTGTCCTGTCAAAAAAAATAAATGAAACATTTTACAACACAGTCTGTTGTTCTGCACTGAGCATGTGAGACATTAGTGCAGTTCTTACTATTAAACACTTTCTGAGAGAAAAGGGTGTTAAGTTGTGGTGTTTAAAATATAGCATAGAGCCACATCCTTGACCTTATCAGTAATTATACATACCATATGTATACAGTTATTAATAACTGTATACATATGCTATGTCTCACCCTCAGTAAACTGTATCCTTGTTTAATTAGTTTAGTTTATATATTGCATGTGTAATTCATAAAAAATAAAATAGTTAACTAATTAATGGTCCATCTGTTGTAAATTGGTATAATTTATTTATTAATTATACTGTATCTTTAAACCCAGAGCTGTCTGTTTAGAATCAGCGCAGAAGATATGAAAGAGAAGAGGGAGGCTTACTTTTGTACTTTCTACTACGTCTTACTGGCACCAGGAGATATTTTCCTGGTTTATTGAGCAACACTTTTTCTGTCTACATGTAGAACTGGACTATAAGACTGGCTGTAGCCATGAGATGCAATGTGTTGATCTGAAGGACATTTATTGTGTTCAGCTACATTAGGATTAAATGCTTTTATTTTGACTCAAGTAAAGGACCAGATATCTTCACATCATGATGCAAATCCAGCATGTGTAGATTTACCGCTATCTTCGTGTGGGTTATACCGCTCTGCTTCCACCTGGTCTTGTACACACACACGCACCAGCCTCCCACCCTCCGGTTGGCTCCGTGGTTGCTCTGAAATGAACCCTGTTCGAGGCACTCAGTGTAACTTTTCGAGTAATGAATGAGGCAGGTCGACGGCCCTGGAGTGAACTGCTCTTCTAGAGTTCTCCAGGATGGAGTTCGTCTCTGGGTGTGCATGTAGAAGCAAAACAATTGCTTCTTGTTTTTTTTAGCAGCAAGACTGTGAAAACAGCGCTGGTTCCCGCCCTTTTTGATGTTGCAGTTACGGCGCAGAGGTACAGGTCGATGACGTAACCCCTGCTGTCCCAATTCTGCAATTTTGCATGCTTATAACCTGCGCACTTCAACCCCTACATGCACTTGTACAAAGTACACACTTCATAGAAGGGTGTAGGGTGTAGTGTGGGTATAGGGACAGGGCCAATGTTTCAAACATTACCACTCCCACGGACCAGAGAGCAAACACTGTATGCAGGCGGGGCTTATGGGAGTTGTAGTGTCGTAGTGTCGCATTTCAACTTGCTTATTATTTCAGATTAGGGCTGCACGGTGGCGCAGTTGGTGGTACTGTTGCCTTGCAGCAAGAAAGTCCTAGGTTCAATTCCCAGCTGGGGGTCTTTCAGCATAGAGTTTCCATGTTCTCCCCATGCATGCGTGGGTTCTCACTGGGTACTCCAGCTTCCTCCCACAGTCCAAAGACATGCCTGTTAGTTTAATTGCTCTCTCTAAATTGCCCTTAGGTGTATGAATGAGTGTGTGCATGGTTTTTGTGTGTTGGCCTGCGATGGATGGCGACCTGTCCAGGGTGTACCCCACCTCTTGCCCATAGACGCTGGAGAT
Organism: Characodon lateralis; assembly: GCA_036250325.1. NCBI lineage: Eukaryota > Metazoa > Chordata > Actinopteri > Cyprinodontiformes > Goodeidae > Characodon > Characodon lateralis. Next base: position 6,565 of record JAHUTJ010075517.1, on the reverse strand, counting down.
AGGCACCAGCTTCCCCGCGATCCACTATGGAATAAGCAGTAGAAAATAACTGACTGACTGATTATTTCAGATCCCATGGCCATGTTACCCGCCACTGCTAAAATTCACCTGCATTTGGCAATGTCAAGCCGTGATTGTTGCTATTAGAACAGTTCTCTTTGCTTCTTTGGGTTTTCTACTTTAGTTTCTCGGCTAGTGTTTACTGTTAGGTTATTTGTTCTTGCTGCATTCTTCTAGTTTATTAGTTCCTTTTCCCCTTTGGCCTAAGACCCCTTTTTGTTATTATTTACCCAGTTGCTTGTTCTCCTTAAGATTAGTTGTTCTTTCCCAGCCTTGCTCTTTAGTATAGTTCTTCATGTCCCTGCTTTGTCTAGTTAGTGTTCCTTCCAGATTTAGCCTTGTGTTTTATGTTAGGGTTTATATTATATAGGTTTCCTTAGGTCTGTTTTCCATTAGTTTAGCTTTTCCCTATGCCCCTGTTTAGTTCTTCCTAAAATTACTATTTATGTTAGTTTATGTTTAGGTTTCTTTTCCCTAGAGTTGTCTTTAGTTTAGTTTAGTTCTGTCTCTGCATTCTCCAGATCCTGTTTCCATAGTAAAATATTCCCTCAGTTCCCTGCAGCCTGGTTCACACCTGTTTTATGTTTCCCCTGATTACCTGCCTCCCTGTCTCATTGATCCATACTCCACTTCCCTGAGCTTATAAGTTCTCTAGTTTTCATTGTACCCTGCTGGTTCCTTACATTGACAATCCTTGTTGTATTCCCAAGTACCTCCTTATGGTTTGTTTGTCTCCTGACTGTACACCTGGATTACTTGCCTGTAAGTCGTTGCTTTTAAATTAAAACATCTTCTACTCTACTCTTCTATGTGGCCTCCTCGCCATGATCTGCATTTTGGTCCTGCCACCAAACCCACAAATTTGACAAGTTAAGCATTATTCATGATTACAGTAACTAAAAATGCAGAAAAGACTGAAGACTATTATCTAGCTAAAATAAAATAGCTAAGTGAAATGACAAAAGACCAACATCACTTTGAATTTCAGTTAAATGAGGAATTGTTGGAAGTCAATGACCTAATCCATACAGTGTACAGAAGGGGAGGTTATATTAGGGAAGATAAAGACATGGGTATGTTTTGATTTTCAGAGATAGTTGGTTGTTGGTCTGGTCCATTAAAACTATTTTATTGGCTACAAGCTGATTGATTTTACCGCCAGAGGCATAACACAGTAATAGGGTTAAATGTGTGTATGTGGGAGAGTGTGTTGTACATGTGTGTACATAGTTTTCTTTTTATATATAAAAAAAATGACAACAATCATTTAAACATTATATCCTAAATGCGCTCATCTGTCTTTCCAGCTCCCAGGGACATTAGATGGCAAGTGATATAATCAAATCTCCCAGATATAAATTAGTTTTTTGAGCTCAAAGTATGAAAAAAGATAAGCAGATAGCAGAGAAAATCCTAAATTTTGTCATTCCAATCTGTTTTTCCTTTAGTTTACGCTGCTGGGAGCATGATTACATAGTGCACTCTGGATTTCTTTTTGTATATTTTATTATTGTAGGTAATATTAGGTGAGTAATATTAGAGGAGTAACTCCACTATGCACTCTAATTAAGCTCTGATAAAGCATAACTATGATGTGGAAACACCGAAGACAATTCATCCAAGTGGCAAGAGAGGGAGGCTAGACCCATGTACAGTGAGGATGTTGAAATCCCGCCTTCTCCCCTGTTGCTGGAGGAGATTGAGGAGGCTTTTGGGGATTCTTCATAGGGGTCGCCGTTGCCAGCCTTCCACGCCGGCAAGTTCTCCACGCCAGCCGCCGCTGCCAAACCCTCTTCGTGCAACCGCTGCCGAGCTTTTCACACCTGCAGCAGCCGGCAAGCTTTCCACGTCTGCAGCAGATGCTGAATTACCCTAATCCATAGAGCTATCCAACCTTCTGTGCAGAACTTATAATCCGTTTTTGGACCCAGTAAGCAGAGGATTTAAAAGGCCTGAAATTATTACAAGGCTCTGTCATCATCTCCCAAACTCCCACAGCTCACTGTGGTGGAGAGTGCAAACGGTTTACTTTCTCTGCACTGTCATGCTCTCACTTACTTTGCTGCAGTTCATCAAGGATTATTAAATTTCATTCTTGTGTTTAGGTTACATCCTGGGATTCCTAAGTTAGATGTTTTAGTTTGTATATTGATTTGGTTCCTCCCTATTTATGTTCTTTAGCTCCTTGTTTACTACTTATATTCCTGCACATTGAGTTAAATTTTATTCTCTGCTCATCTGTGTAAATCAGCCTCCCTCTATCAATAACTTTGCATTCTTTGTCACCGGGTGTCTAATGTTCTTCTTGATTAGTTCCCCTTATTCATTCTCCAACTCTCTGGTTTCATTGTTCTCCACCATTTCCTCGTGATAACCACCCGGTTTACCTGCTTGTGTTGCATGCCCTACTGTTTGCAAATTTTCTGTTGACCAACGTCATTAAAGAAGCTTACAACTCATCATGTGACTCCAGCACTCCAATCTGCACCTTGGTCCTACCAGATTTCAGCCAAACATGACAGTTTTAACTTTTAATGAGAAAAAACTGCTGAGTAATGAAAAATGATCAGTCTAGCAACAGATCCATAATGATGGATACCATAATGTGAAAATGCCCCTTTGTAGGATCACCAGCTGAATATGTGCTTCCCAAAATATATTTCTTTGAAAGATTGGTTTTAAAAAGCCAAACCAAAATTAGAAAGATTTCAGGTATGTGTGCACAGCTTTTAAAATTCTTGCATGTACATGTTGCTGTAAGACCATGCTCATGCTCTGCTGGACACTGTCTGGCTCAAGTTCTCATTTCTGGAAAGCAGTGCACACCTCAGCTGATGGGCCTAAATTAGACATCTCAATCAGTTGTAGTTTCCATTTCATTGATAAGTGTGAAAACCTTTCTACAAACACTTGCTTCATCTCAGTAATATACAATATTGCTCTGCACTATTGAAACTCATTTGTCAAAGAGTGAAATGTATCCATTAGATTTGTTTTTATTATTTGCTTCTTCTGTGATGCAGTGCTGACTTGTCCAAGTGGTACCATGCCTCTCACCCAATGACTGCTGGAGTTGGGCAACAAACCCCCCACGAACCTGCATGGATGGATGGATTGATTCTATGACAGTTTTTAGAAGCTATTGAACATCTGCAATGGACAAAGTCGCTGTTTATCTTTCATGTACATGTTTCTGTGCCTTTCGTCCACTAGTTACAAAACAACAAACAAGTAGAGTGCTTGTGTGTCTTACATGGTGATGTGTGTTAAACCAGTGTGTTAAACCAGTCATACATTAAATCCAGTAATGCTCCTGAGTTGCTCCTGGTGGTTTTAGATGCATGTGGTTTCAGGCCGTGTCCTGATGTGCTTAGCTGTTTAGTAGGCCACAGCTCATCTACACAGACTGACAGGAGGCCCTGAGGACAAATGAAAGGCCCCAGACAGACAGGAAACCTTTTGCTCCTCCTTTAATAAGAAATAAGGCTCCATTAGGGTGTGTAACTGTGTTTCTTGTGCATCTGTGTTAGTTTTGCAGCACTAGATATAAGGCTTGCATTCTGGAAATAAAATTAAGGATTTTTTATTGTAGTGGAGACATTCACTGTGTAAATGGTACCAGATTGCAGTGAAAACCTACTTGCTCCTTACATATTTCTTCTATTTGAATTTTTTGTCACTCCTAAATGTCTCAGATAACTGAGTTAATACACACTGAATGATTTCATTTAAAAAAGGCTATCGCAACCAATGTGGTCCTATGTGAAAACACAATTGTCTTCCTGTTAAATCATGAACTAACTTGGATGACCCCATTTTTGGAGTTCAGTTAAACAAGGGAACCTCCAGACGTTTTTACTGTCTGACCTGATCGTTTAAAACTGCATGTGCTCTTTCATATAACTAAAAACAGTTAAGTTGGGGTCCCTTTTTGAGCTATTTGATAAACTGTCAGACAAAAACAAAAAAACACTAAACTCCTTAATTGAAAACCCAACTTTGATCCTGACTTTGCCTCTGTCAATTACATTTTCGCATTTGCTATGAAATTGTCAGGAATCTAAGTATTTGTCTCTGAGTGGTTGCTTTTCTCTGTTTCTGGAGTTTTAGCTCGCCACTGGGCGCAGTTCTACTATTGCTGAGGAGTTGACCAGGTGTGCTCTTACTCAACTGCCAGTCCTTTGACACTTGTGTGTTGACCTATGTGGTAAACCTGAGTCCTCTGAGTCCCTTGTGATTTTCTGTGTCTTCTACAATGCTAAAGATTTCCTTTCGTTTCTCCTCATTCAAGACAACTTTGAGCCGAAATCAAGGTCCTCCTCTGTGTACCCCAGGATCTCAAGCCTCAAACCATCAACTAATGGATGGCACCTCAAGGCTCCTCACCACCCTCCTTATCAATGCAATTTGTCCTCTACTAACGCCCCCATTTCTGCCGCTCCTCCGAGCTACATCATCATCCTCCTAACCTGCCATCTACAAACCTCCACAGGGACCTCTACTCCCAGATTCCACTCATTTCCCCCTGGGCCCTGTTTCCGGGATTGGGGTTAACAAGCTCAGAGTAGAAAGCACATACCCTGAGTAGATCTACTTCATACTATCATACCCAGGGTTTTCGGTTTCAGAAAATGGGGTCACACATTGAATAACTGTAGTGCTGCAAGGTGGCGCAGCGGGTAGTGCTGTTGCCTTGCAGCAAGAAGGTCCTCTGTTTGACTCCTGGCTGGGGGTCTTTCTTCATGGAGTTTGCGTGTTCTCCCCGTGCATGCGTGGGTTATCTCTGGGTACTCTGGTTTCCTCCCACAGTCCAAAAACATGACTGTTAGGTTAAATGGTGTTTCTCAGTTTCTCCTAGGTGTAAATTGGTGTGTGCATTGTTGTCCTGTGTGTTACCCTGTGATGGACTGGTACACCCAGTCTAGGGTGTACTCTGGACGCCCTCTCACCCATTGACTGCTGAAGATAGGCACCAGCTCATGCACAGACCCAGGCCACTTGGCTTCTACATTGCTGATTATGTGTCATATATGAGCTTCACTGTACAAAACTACAATTAGCTGCTATGTTAACTACATTTGTATTGATTAAGTGTATTTTATTCAGAATAAAATAGAAAATCCTTTATTGTCCCACAGCAGGGACATTCAGGTGCATCAGCAACAAAGCAAAAGGCAATGAAAGAATACAGGTTCATTAATCACTAAATTCCATAGAAAAGTTACCAGACTAAAAATTCTAAAATCCAGTCAGGAAAAACAATCAGGCTGTATAGTAAAGGAGAATAACACCCAGGATAAATGACTTATTTTTTAACATACTGTGCGGTTTTCAACCAGGCATACTTAGATTAATTAAATCAGGTGCAGCGGTAACATTGGTGACAGCATTAATGTAAAAACTGCAATATAATATAAAACAAAACATAATCTCCTTTATTTAGTGAAGCAGCAGTGAATGTAACTGTCGTATGCAGTGTCCTGTGTGACAGGTAAGGACATGAACCACTCTGCTAAGAGGACAATCTGACTCCACTGAATGTTTGTGATTGATATTTGAAAACAGGACGTGATGCAAGTCATGTTCTGTTTTCACCCATGCCCTTTGTGGATTGTTTGGTGTACGAAGGCTCTCTTAATTTGATCTGATTTCTATTTGCTATGACATTTTTGAAATATTCTAATACATAAGAACGTTGCAAGACATTTTCTGTTGCTGCACCTAATATTTGGGGACCCTCTGTGTTTCACATGGTTTTTCTCGAAGTGGTAAGGGGTCGCTGGCTTAGCGTTAGCTCCTCCATGGCTACCCATTCTGTTTTTTCTCTGTCTCTGTTGTTAATGACTTCATTTGTGACAATTGGATTGATTTATTTTGTCTCACAGAAACCTGGCTGCAGCGAGAGGATTATGTTACTATAAAGGAGTCAACTCCTTCTAATTATTTAAATTTTCACATACTTCGAAATACTGGGCGAGGAGGAGGAGTAGCAACCATATTTTAGTCCGATTTAATGATTAGTCCCAGACTAATTAATAGCGACAACTCTTTTGTATATTTAATCCTTAGTTTTCCTCATCCAAATTGTAAAGCAACAAAACCACTGTTAGTTGTTTTGTACCTTCCACCAGGCCTTTATTCTCAATTTTTGTAGCAATTCTCAGATGTCTTTTATGATTTAGTGTTAAATACAGTGGGGGATAGTAACAATTATGTTGACACTAAAAGTGATGGCCAAAATAGTCTTTCATGATATCTTAGACTCAATTGGCTTTACTCAAAACATTTGTAAACCAACCAACCTTTGTTTTCATTCTGATCCTGTGTGATTAAAGAATTTCTTAAAAATTTCACAAAGAAAATGACATTTAATCTCAACATATACAGTACAGACCAAAGGTTTGGACACACCTTCTCATTCAAAGAGTTTTCTTTATTTTCATGACTATGAATATTGTAGCTTCACACTGAAGGCATCAAAACTATGAATTAACACATGTGGAAT
>JAHUTJ010075516.1:0-16826 GCA_036250325.1 Characodon lateralis | reverse complement strand
TGCAGCCAGGTTTCTGTGAGGCAAAATAAATCAATCTGATTGTCACAAATCAGGTCACTAACTAGCAAAGTCTTTGAAGAGAGAGATCTTATGTTCAGTAAGCCACATTTAATTGTTTAATTTTTCTTTTCATTCTGAGTTGTGTTTATTTTTATGAGATTTTCATGATTTCCTCCTTCTAGGTTATTTTTTAATCTATTAAATTTTGGCCATGTGTGAGACACTGTCTTAATAGGGTAATGGGTGGGTAGCAGTACAGAAGCTGCAGAGAGGAGTGTTAAACTACAACCCTGCTTCCTGGTCTGATCCCTGGGTTGTCAGAGTTTTGGATAACTAATAAATTCGGCCAGATTCCTAGAAAGAGGAGCATCTCAATCAAAAGTGGGATGTATCCCAAAGGGAAATTAAATGTTGTTGTTGCTCATTTCTTCAAAGAGCTGTTGTAGATGCTGATGGCTGTGGGCAAGAAGGATCTCCTGTAGCACACTCTCTTAGAGAAAATCTGAAGAAGCCTCTGACTGAAGACACTCTGTTGTGGGATGGAAGCTTCGTGCTGAGAACCTGTTAGAGGCTGCTAAACACTTCAGATTGGAAGTTCCGCTTTAAGTGGAACAACAATCATAAACATACAACCACAGTTACAATGTAGTATAGTATATTAATGTGTTAGAATGGTTCAGTCAAAATCTAGACCTAAATCCAAATGAGAATCTGAGGCTAGACTTATTGTTTACAGACACATTTTATCCAGTTTGAGTGACCTATTTTATTACATAAAATGGACAAAATGTAAGTGTTTAGATGTGTAAAGCTGGTGGAGACATACCCCAACAGACTTGGAGTTGTAATAAAGCCGATGGGACTTATTGTGCTTTAACCAGTTTGTTTCATCATTACAGACTTTACTTTGTTGTGTTTATATTTGTGTAACCATCATGCTTGCAAATTGCAGAAAAGGGAAGCTTTTATTGACTCTAGGGGGCTGCATACAAATACACACTATGCTTTTATTCCATAAAAATCATAACACAAAGTATTCTTCCACTTAACAGTTACTGTCTGGTGCATGTTTCTCTATCACATTAAATCCCAATAAAATAAATTGCAGTTTGTGGTTGTAAAGTGACAAACTGAATACTTTTGCAAGGCACTGTCTATAAAACAAAAATTAAGATGCAAGTGTCTTTATGCAGATTACCATAATTTCAAGAATTCTGAAAGTTGGATTAAACACAGTGTGTACAACTGAGTCTGATCCTTTTCATGGCATCTCCAGTTCCTGTTAGTCATGGTGGTAATGCAATGTCTGCAACAAACCATTGTAAATTAAACAAAGTAATTAACATAATTCACAGAAATCTATGTTTCTATTAAGCTGTCACTCTTTAAAAGCAGACACATATATCTTACTCTCCTAACTGATTGCTTCTCTGCATCACAAACACAGAGACCCCATCGCCCCCAAAGAGACGTGTCTCTGTCATCACATCATTAGAGTTTCTGCTTCATGAAGACAGATAGATGTGTTCTCAGTGTTTATACTGATGTGGTTTTTAACAACAAAACATTAAAAAAACGTTGCTTGAAAATCTAGCACTGGAAAAAGACAGATAGCTCTGTTATTCAAATGTCAGAATTTCAAAGAGATTAATTTGAATTTGAGACTTTTTAATGCTTTTTGCGATTGGTCTTGCTCCAACCTATCTCCTGCTGGATCTTATCTGTCTCTCAATGGGTTCTGGTCCAGTCATGGTACTTTCATCTCTGTAGAAAAGGATAAACTCAAAGTTGAAAATGAAAAGCTCTTTGTGTTGTTGTTGTTGTTACTGTCAACTGAGGAAATCGTCATTGGACCGTCATTGGACTGAATATGTATTTTGCTTGGCTCATTGCGAAAGCTGTGAGTTTGTCAACAATACAGGCCCACTGACAGCTAAATTAAACTCTGGAAGCAAAGTCACCCATAACAATGTGTTTTTCTTTAGTTGTTTGTCACTAATTGTGCTCCACACTCATGGGTTCATGTCTTCAGTGGTGCTAAAGTAACTAAATCTTTAAGTAAAAGTAAAATTTCAAACTCTATTGAGGTTCCAAAATCATAGGCCTCAACGTCAAATAGAGTTAGAAAGCTGATAAACACAGACAAGTGTAAAATAAGACACAAGTGAACCAAGTAAGTTTGACTTGCAAGGGTGAGACAGTCCTCTGGCAGAACAGTGATTTCTCACAAAGGGAGAAATCCTTGCACCAGCCTTTTACTTACAACTCACATTCCTACAAGCAAAAAGCAGGAATTGGTTCAGCCAATTCAGACAGAGATGTCAACCTAAAAGTGTAGTCATTCCCATATATGGTATAAGCTTGTCATGACCAGAGAGTGATCCACTCCAGACCGCATTCCTTAACCTTCCATAAACACTTTTTCACACTAAACAAGCAATCATAGGAATCATCTTAACTATAGTAGAACTTCAAACACAAACATGATTTAAACTAAACAATGATAACTTATTTACATTTTCCAACGGGCAGACATCTTGTTTTCATTGATTTTTATTTGTAGAAGGCATACCTTCTATTTCTACTCAAGATTTCAATGTTTTTAAATTGAATAGTTTGGTGGCTTTTAGGCAAAGTCTGAATTGTTTGTACCCTAATAGTTCCTAACAGTCCCATTTTCAGGTCTCTTTGCCTTCCTAGCAAGCTTTTTTGTATTAATTGCATCAATAACTGGAATCATTTTTTAATCAGTACAAAAGCTAAATGACTTTTGGTTGAAATCTTGAAAGTTCTACTGGATCAAAAACAGTGCTTCCTGTTTTGTTTTGGTCAGTATACTTTGCACTAGAAATGTATGTCTGTAATTTTATTTTAACCAATCATTTTCTGATTTTATTCTTTTATTTAATTCTGCTTAGTTTGTGTCTTTTTCACACTCCAAATTGTAGCACATTGAGATCTATAAAATATGTAAAGTGCAATATAAATATAATTTATTATTATTAGTCAATATGTATATTTTGGAGTCTATATGTATAATTTTTATCAAGAGAAACACAGTGCTGGTGCTATTTTCAGGTTTGGCTTTTTTTAGTCACAACTACATGTTTCAGTTCATCAAACAAATTTTACTATAAAAAATAACCTGAGTAAATACAAAATGCAGTTCTCAAATTATTATTTAGATGAATAATTAATCACCTCCCTTTGTTTAATCTTGAATTAGCCATTTTTACCACATTTTTTGAAAAGCTGGACGTGGTTTTACTAGAAACCAGGGCCGTAGGTCTGGGTTCTATGTATAAACCATTCATCTGGGTCCCCAAGCTCACTTCAATCAAAATCTCTGACCTATATTTTCCTTATGGTATCAGACAAAGATAATAAATATGACCTTAGGTTAACCTTAATTTTGAGAAAACATCTAGTGGTTTATTGAAGTTGTAAGCCCGACTATTTCTACTCAATATCTCTCAACCTCCCGCACAAGCTCAGACACTTTCCCCCCCACCAAGGTGACATTCCACATCCCTAGAGCTAGTTTAAGCATCCGGAGATCTGGTCATCGAGGTCACCACTTTCGTCCGCTGCCCAATCCTCTTTGCACCAGTCCCTTATAGTTCCACCTGTAGGTGGTGGGCCCACTGGGGGATTGCTTTGCGTCCTTCATTTCGGCTTGGCCTGGCCAGGTCCACCAGGTGCTCGCCGACTAGTCCTGAACCCAGGCCTGGCTCCAAGGTGGGACCCCAGCTCCACCATACTGGGCGACGTCACGTGTCTCGTTGTAATAGTCCTCATGAGGGTGTACAAACCGTTATTTGTCTTACCAGTCACTGAGAGTCTGTTTGCCATGGAAGACCCTACCAGGGGCATTTAAGCTCCAAACAACAAAGCCTGAAGGATCATTTAAGCACTCAAACCCCTCCACCATGGGGGTTGGGAGCTGCTGACCTCAACTGGGGACATTATCGGGTGGTGAAAGGAGTACTTTGAGGTTCTCCTCAATTCTGCCGTCACGCCTTCCATGGTGGAAGCAGAGACTGGGGATTCAGAGTCAGATTCGTTCATCACCCATGCTGAAGTCCCCAAGGATGTCAAAAAGCTCCACAATTTCAAGGCTTTGGGGATAGATTAGATGGCAGACCGGAGGTGGTGGTCCCCCTTCACAAGACAATGGACCGAAGGGTGCGTTCCAATTACAGGGGGATCACACTCATCAGCCTCCCTGGTAAGGCCAATGCCAGGGTTTTGGAGAGGAGAGTCCAGCCGATAGTTGAACCTCAGCTTCAGGAGGAGCAGTGTGGTTTTTGTCATGGCCATGAAACACTGGACCAGCTCTACAGCCTTTACAGGGTGCTCAAGGGTACATGGGAGTTTGCCTAACCAGTCCACATGTGTTTTGTGAACCTGGAGAAAGCATTTGTGGTGCCCTGTGGGGGGCGCTCCAAGAGTATGTAGTTGGGGCCATTTAGGGGAGCTTCTGTCTCAAGTGGAGGAGTTCAAGTATCTCAAGGTCTTCTTCACCAGTGAGGGGAGAATGGAGCGGGAGATCAACAGACGGATCTGTGCGGCTGCTGCAATAATGGGGAGACTGTGCTATTCCATCGTGGTGAAGAGAGAGCTGTGCCAAAAAGGAAAGCTCTCGATTTTGTCGTGAAGCGACATCTTTGTTGTGGTCTTGTGTTTTCGACCTTTCATTTAGTTTGGGTTTTGTCTAAGTTCCTTTAGTGGTTTCTTTTCTGTTACTTGTTATGGTTTTCTTATGACTATTATTATGTTTATTGTTATTCTAGCTCCTTTGTCTTCCTTGTAGTTTCTAGTTTAGTTTCCCATTTGGTATATATGTGTTTATTTATGTTTAGGTATTTGTTTACCTGTGTCTTTGTTTACTAGTTTATTTTCTCTGTTCCTCCTCGTCCTGGTTCCCTTTCTGTGGTTTAGGTTTTGTTTATTAATGGTCAGGGTTTCTTTATGGGTCCTTTGTTAATTATTAGGTTTTGGTGTTGCTTCTATTCCCTCTAGTTTCTGAGTTTACTTTAGTTAATGATTATTCTAGGTTCTTATGTCTCTTTTGGTTTATTATCTTTGTCTATAGTTTTGCTTAGTTATGTGTCCCTGAGTTTTGTTATTTATAGTTTTGTTTTTGTAGTCAGGTTCCTTTGGTTATGTTATTCCCTATCTTCCGTCATGTTCCCTTTGTATTCTAGTTCGGTTACCTTAGCAACCATCCAGATTCCCTCAGTTCTCTATACCCTGGTCCACACCTGATTTCTGTTCTCCTCTGATTACCTGCCTCAGTATCTCATTGGTCCATACTCCACTTCCCTCTGTTCATAAGCTCTCTGTTTTTGTTTGTTCTTGGTTGGTTCCTTGGTTCGTTCACCTATCCTCGTCTAAAGCTTTGACTATTATGTTCCTGCAGAGTCAACTCTAAGTTTTTGGAGTTTCGACTTGTGTTTTTGTACCTGCAGTGATTTTTGCTACATTCTTGCTACGTTTGAAAAACCTTTTGAACTTATCTTTGAATAAAAAAAGAAGACTCCTTTAAACATGCAGCTGCCAAGCTCTTGTCTGTGCTTTGGTCACACTAAAGCTCAGAATGCGATAGATTTACCAAGCAGTCTATGTTTCTACCTTCACTCATGGGCATGAACTTTGGGTCATGACCAAAGGAACGAGATGCTGGATACAAGCGACTGCAATGAGCTTCCTCCGCAGGGTGGCCGGGCACTCCCTGGGAGATAGGGTGAGGAGCTTGGTCATCCAGGAGGTGCTTGGAAAAGGGCTACAGCTACTCCACATTGAGAGGAGTCAGTTGTATCGGATGCCTCCTGGACGCCTCCCCCAGGAGGTCTTCCAGGCACGACCCAAAGGGAGGAGGCCCAGGGGGCCACCCAGGACACACTGGAGGGACTTTGTCTTTTGGCTGGCTTGGGAGTGCCTTGGGTTCCCCCCGGAGGAGCAGTTGGAAGGGTCTGGGAAGAGGGAGACGTGGGCGTCTCTACTAAGGGTGTATTCACACTTGCCACTTTTGGTCCGCTTTAAACGGACCAGAGTTTGTTTCCCTCCTTGGTCCGGACCTTTTGTGCAGGTGTGAATACACTCAAGCGAACCCTGGTCCGGACCAAACAACCGGACCGAGACCCACTTTTTGAGGTGGTCTCGGTTGGCTTCCAAACGGACTTTGGTGTGGTTCGCTTATGGTCTGAATACAAAACCGGCCCCGATTCGAACCAACTACAAAAAGCGTACGTCTCTTTGGACATAAAAAGCCACCGTAGCCGGTAGCAAAGGTGTGTGTTGTAAGGTAATCATACCTGATAAGCTGTGTTGCTTAGCAACGCTACTGGTTTGTTGTGGGAGAAGGCACGTAGAGAACGTCGGCGTTCAGCACGCATTCTCCGACGGGGTTCCACCATTATAAATGCAACGTCTCAAAGTCTGTGTTGAATAAGCTGCTCTTCACCCTCACAATAATATTGCAGCTGTAATAACGGCACAATTATCCAGAACACAGGTGCTGCACGCAGCACGTCTACTGATGTTTTCCTCAATTTCTGGGTCTATGCTCTGTCCCGCCCCCGTTATTTCTGTCCAATTGGAGCCATGATTGTCACCCGCGTGGCTCTGTTTACAAGTAATAGTTCACTTGCAAAAAGCAACCGCACCAAATGAAAAAAATAAAGTTAGCTTTTGGTCCGGTCCAAACAAGTGGACCAAAGGATTTCCTGGTGTGAATACACCCTAAGTCTGCTGCCCCCATGACCCGGTTCTGAATAAAGTGGGAGACGACAAGTATGAGTATATCCTTGAAGACCCATGTTGCAGCTCTATGCATTTACAGTATAAATAATTAAGGCTGAAGTGTTCCTTTGAAATGAACATAACTCTCTGTGAACAACTGTAAAAACGTTAAAAATTCTTTTAAACAGGTCACCCTCCACATGTTGATTTTTGTTGTAATATTCCATCATATTTATCTTCATCACTATTACACATTCTACATCAGTAGAATGTCATTTTTACCTGAGTCATCATCATTCTAATATTTTCAGTCCATCCTAGAAAGAACAGCATTTTGCACAAGACAGACAGACAGACAGACAGACAGATAGACAGATAGATAGATAGATAGATAGATAGATAGATAGATAGATAGATAGATAGATAGATAGATAGATAGATAGATAGATAGATAGATAGATAGATAGATAGATAGATAGATAGATAGATAGATAGATAGGAGAAGGGACTTTAACAGCAGTTTGCAGATTCTGGGGATCGTGCTAAAAATTACCATATTGGGGTTAATGAGCGTTTCCCATCAGACCTCAGGGATTGCACTCAGGCCATTAGGTAGTGGCTGAGCGCTGTAAATGGTCTGGAAAAGGACCAACATGCTGCTTAAAATCACAGCAGAATTCTCAAGGTTTGAAATAGCAGAAATAGTTCAAGGCTGAAAGAAAATTAGGTACATGTCTTTCAGTCAATGGTGGTGAATGTAGTTTTTGATTTCAGTAACAATAATACCCTTTTTTAAGGTCAAATCTCCAAGATGCAAATTCTTTTTATGTTTCCATGGATTTTAGTTACATATCCATCCATCCATCCATCCATCCATCCATCCATCCATCCATCCATCCATCCATCCATTCATCCATTTTCTATACCTGCTGGACTTGTTGGAATCTGCTTAAAACACAAAGGCACTCATTCACTATTATTGTTCATAGGCATGCTGTATTAGATTCTCCTTCTCCTTATATAATAACCTTGAGTACCACTTGGTCTCACAGTTTACACAAAAATTCATGTGATATAATCCCTTAATTTTAAACAAGAGAAGCAACAATCATTACTACTGCTGCGAAAATATAACATATTGAATAATACAGTTATACTAAGTCTTCTGTAACATTTATTTATTTTATTGTAATTCATATATTGAAGCAAAAATATAGAAACAGCAAGCTAAATTTAGTTTTCGAGTGCTAAGGTGCAGAATATTATACTATTCTGCCTTCGTTACTGTTTAGCAGTAACATGGGCATAACAAGCCGAGATAAGCTGGTTAATTATCTGCTTGGTGGAGTCTGCAGTTGATTGCTTTACAAACATGTAACTCATGGCTTCCTAACTTTAATGTAAGTATAGTTTTACCCTAAAATAAATGGCCAGATGTGCATTTCCTTTTTAACAACTGTAAAATTGTTATATTAAATAAAAGAGCAGGAAACAAAACTTTTGAATTTCTGATGCAGGATCAGAAAAGGCATGCAAAGTTCCTGTGCAGCGAATATTTGGGCCCTCCGTGTTTTGTTCATGTCTTGTTTTCTGTGTTCCCTGATTTACCCAGTCCCTTCCCTGAGTGTCTTACCTCTTTGCATTCCCCAGCTTTCACTCTGCTGGTTATCTGCTCATTAACTCACCTGTCTGGCACTCCAGAAAACAAGCACACCAGCAAAAACAGTTTTTCCCAGTGTCCGAGGTTCTGTAATATGGCTATGTTCACACTGCAGACAATCCTGGCCTAAATCTGAATGTTTTTGCCCATATGCGGCCCATATTCCACTTTTTAATTGCAGTGAGAACGGTCTTTGTTCTCTCCTCACAAATAAAGTAAATATGAACTCTGGCAAAACGTTTGTTATAGAGTCACTAAGCACTCCAAAGGCCTGCTCATGAGCCAGTCATTTAATTTCGGACAGCTGAATCAGGGAAACAACTCCAACATGCAGGACATGGGCCCTTAAAGGCTGATTTTCAACACCACTACCTCAGTGAATCAGCCCATAACTACGTTTTACAAACCAAAATGGTACACAACAGAACGTGACGGCTGGTAAAATAAAAATAAGCAGAGGTCCAAACCCTTAAACATAGAGCTGTACCATGAAATTCGATCTGAATCTTTGCGTGATGCTGAGTTTTGGGTCATGAAGTTTATTTAAGTGCGGCTAGATCTCCATAGTAACGAGTGAACACATAACCTGCTTTGGAGCAGGGCACAGAATTTCAGTTTAAATTAAGAAGAGGATGCCAACTGTATCCATCTGCCTGGTCCACTGGAAACAACCTGGAAAATCTGGAAAGGATTCTCTCTGTGATGCACAAATGACAGCCTAAAGCAAAATCCAAGTCTGCTCTAAGTCTGCCATTCTTGGCACAGACAGCATAGCTTTAACACAGTAACTGTTTGACCTAGAAGACATTGTAAAACATAACAGCCTTTTGTGAAAGTGTAGATATTTTGTATCCGCTGTTATAACACTGGATACCACAGATATGAACATTTAAAGTTTGAATTGTCTTAATTTATGAAAATCAGCTAAATGTGGGGCTTTTCTGAATTGCTGTAGCCTTCTACTGCTCTGAGGAGTCCTTTGATATTTCTTTAGACATAAAGTAGAAAACATGGTTCTCCTGAAAAATCATTGTAATTATAGTTCTTCTTCAAGTTATTTAAGTTCTTATAATTAAAATTATTAAAATACACCAGATTATTTAAACTTCAGGCAAGTTGTTCAGGTAGTATTCTGTGAGAAATATAAAACAACTCAACAGAAAATCTTCAGAAGCAGTCCTTTTGAAAACAAATGAAGGTTTAGATGACACCTCCACATTTCTGACAGTTCATCCAATACACTCGCTTTAAAATTGCTCATTTGAGTTTTATTGTGATTGACAGAACAGAAGATTGATCTCCACTCTCAAGCAGTCAACTTTAACACTGCCACAGTCGGCCACAGCGCAATGCAAATGAACGCCTACACTTTGTCCCTTGAGAGGAAAAGTGTCATCGCTTTCGGTATGTATCGATCTGCTGGAGAGACTAGATTTAATATGCCTTTCGAATTGTCAACAGCTACAAGACAAGAGGGCAAAAATGTTCGCAATGATCTGATGAAGCACACGCCTTAAAGGAGGAAGACAAATCTTGAAGAGGGCTTAAGGAAAACAGAGTCAGAAAGCTTACGTAACTATGGCACAGTAAGTATAGACCATGGGGTCTTTAATAGTTATACTACAGGGTTTTGGCTGACATAAAACCTCTTATTAGTTTTAAAATTAGAATGTGGAATAAAATCAAATCACTTTTTTATGTAAACTAACATTTTCATTGATGTAGGTGGATTGTATATAGTTGCATTTCTTTTTATGTTGGGTTGAAAATATTTTTCTATGTGAAAGACAAATTCCAACTAGTGAGACCCACTAAAACTGATCATTTAATAGAACTACCCAGATCCTGAGTGGGGTCACAGGTAATATTGGGTCAAAACGTGGGTACCCTGGATTTGAATTGGAAAAGTAAACAACAACAAAATCCATTTACTTTAATTTGAAAACAACCTCATAGGCCTTCATTGGACTTTCATTTTAGGATATAAAAATAAATGGTAAGACTGTAACATAAAAATGCACCTCACATACCTGTGTTTTTAAACTTGGTTTGCACTAGACATTAGCCTGGTTTCAATGATGTCACTAAACATACCTATGGCCTATTGATGGTGTATGTGTAACATCAAAATTAATGCTGCTAAAATGCACCATCTGATGGTTCAAAGTCAAACTGCATACACCTCTAGATTGCAAGTTATTTTAGGTAATCCTCAAAACTCGAAGAATTGCTGCCTAGAAGTAGCGCATGTTTTGTCTACCAGAGACCTGCCTGCTGTTTGTTTGAGCAAATGAAGAATTACAGAAGACTGGGGCCACAACTTGAGCAGTTCCTGGTGTTTATTTTCCTGAACAAGACAAGTCACCAGACACAAATAGGCCTCTTTTCCACTGAAAGTCTAGGGATTTGAATACCTGGGTTTTTTGTTTGTACCCATGGAAAAGGAATCCTAGGTAGTTTGTGTGCTTTCTGTTTCCACTGCTCTGAAAGCCCACAGAAAATGTATTTAAATCCACCTAATAAAGATTGGGGAATTTGGGGAAGAAAACTTCACTACAGCTCAAGTTCAGCAAATGGCAGTAATAAAAAACAAAAGGCCAAAGAAACGAAACCTGACCGACAAGCCCGTATCCAGCCAAAACAAGATGGCAAATGCACAACTTGGTTTTTTGCTAATGGTGTTGTACCACATTGCAATTGTAAAGGTATGGTTAAATGTGAATCGTATAAAGTAGAAAACAACAATAACATGCAGGTCTTAAATATGGCGGGTGAGCGGAGGTCAGAATGAAGGTCCATCAATCATAGTTGCTCAGCACATAACCCTGCCCCTCATCAATAATGGGGAAATCCTAAGACCTATCCCAAGACCAGGACCTTTTATCTGGGTGTGGACCCAGGAAATTAAAATTAATTGGTTAAAACTGTGTCAAACGTGTGGAGGGCTTTTAAAATCCAATATAATTGCTGAAAGTCCCTGAAATGAAAAGAGCTATAGGTCACATGTATCTAGTTGGGTAAGAAATGTGTCAGTTGCCTATCCAAAGTAAGAAACAGATGTTATTACTGTCAAGGTAAGTAATGTCTGAAGATTTATTTCACTGTTGGTAAGCACTACTGATCATGGGTTTTTAGTGTATCAAAAAAAAAATCTACAACTTATTCAGCCATAAGCCTTAATTCAAAATGTAATCAGACTCCCTAACAATGCATTTGCTAGTTACTGTCTACATTTATTTGCAAATGAATGTGTATTGCCTAAGACATTGATTTCTAGCTGTTTTCTAAACGGACACTCACATCAGGTCTGCAAAAGACCTATTTGTAGGCTTAGAATTTGGTCTCAGGACTAAGCATCCTCCTGGTGATGACCAAAGTGACAATAAATCACTGGTTTTCTGGAATAAAATAACAGAGAATAACGTGACACAAAGTGATCAAAGCAGACTTGGACATAGAATAGTGCTGAATCAAGAAAATCCTCCTTTGCTGTTCTGGACCAACACAAACAACATTTCTGTCTTGCTATTTTCTCTGTTTTCTCATCCCAGTTTGTAATAATGATGCATAACCATTGTTTTTCCAACAGCACAGAATCTTAAAGTTAAGCATCAAAAAACACCTTTGTGATTTCAATCTATTAGCAAAGTCTGGTTTTTACTCTGTTCTTTATCTCCTTCAGAATGGCAAACAGGAGGTTAGATGGGGTACTATTAAAACCCCCTTTTACATTTGGCTGCCTCAGCAAGCAGCAGCTGACCAGCACCAGCTGTGTTGAGTCCGAAATAATCTGAACCCTTGTGGTTAGTATTGTTGAAATAATGTTTTATCTATGACTCTGGGTAAATTCAACTTAGTGTCCCTATCTGTGTTTTCTTCCCACTTAATTCTGTTTTGTTCCATTCTACTGCTACAGTGCCTTGTAAAAGTATTCATACCCCTTGAACTTTTCCACATATTGTCACATTACAACCACAAACATAAATATATTTTATTGGAATTTTATGTGAAAGACAAATACAAAGTGATATACAATTGTGAAGTGGAACAGAAATTATACATGATTTACAACATTTTTACAAATAAAAAACTGAAAAGTGCAGTGTGCAAAAGTATTCAGCCCCCTTTACTCTGAGTGCAACCAATTGCCTTCAGAAGTTGCCTGATGATTACTAATGACTAAATAGAGTCCACCTGTGTGTAATCTAATCTCATTACAAATACAGCTGCTCTTTGACGACCTCTGTGGTTGGTTAAGAGAACATTGGGGAGCAAACAGCATCATAAAGTCCAAGGAACACGCCAGACAGGTCAGGGATAAAGTTGTGGAGAAGTTTAAAGCAGGCTTATAAAAAGATTTCCCAAGCTTTGAACATCTCACGGAGCACTGTTCAATCATCTGGAAATGGAAAGATTATGGCACATTGTAAACCTACCAAGACAAGGACATCTACCTAAACCTTTGTGTGTTTTTATGGTGCTTTCTGCCACCATTCGGTGGTGTTCTTCGGTAGAGAAAAGCTTCCAAACATCAGACAGTCTTCTCTTGGCATTATTTCCCCATCACTTATCTATGCCAACTTCACTGAGATCCTGGCCAGTGGAGCAGCAGCTCTCTATGGTATATTCCGCTGGAGACGTCGGAGAGGGAAGAGAGCCGGTATGCTTGTGAAGCTATAACGGTGTGCAAATGTGCGTTCCCTGGCTAACAAGATGTACGAAATGCTTCTTCTCACCTGTAAAAACTCGGATGTCCACGGATCTGACGCCCTCTGCTTTAATGAAACCTGGCTGAAAGAGGACACCCCAGGTTGCCCACATCTGATACTGGGCTTTCAGCTGTTTAGAGCAGACTGCAACACGGACATATCGGGAAAGAAGTGAGGTGGCGAATCTGCTTCTACATAAAAAGGTTGGTGCAGAGATACCAAAGTGTTGAAGAAGACGTGTTCCTGACTTGGAGTCATTTAACATAAACTGTAAACTGTTTTATTCACAAAGAGAGAGTTTCCTCATTTGTACTGGTTGGTGCTTACATACCACCTCATGGCTTTACTTCAGAGGCTGAAAAACAACTGGCTGAGCTGATAACAGACGTGGAGAAAAAACATGCAGACTCTCTTATCATTGTTCTTGGAGATTTTAACATCGCAAACCTCTCCACTGAATGTCCCAAACACAGACAGCACATTAAGTGTCCCACCAGGGATAAAAACACTCTGGAACACTGCTGCAAAACTTTAAAGGATGCATATTATCCTGTCACCAGGGCTGCTTTCGGACTTTCTCATCACTTACTGAACCATCTCATCCCAACCTGCAGGCAGAAATTAAAATCTTCCAAACCCGTGATACACACTGTTAAGAAATGGACTGATGACTCAAAGCAGATGTTACAGGCCTGCTTGGACTGCACAGACTGGACTGTTTTTGAAACTTCAGTCACCGATTTAAACCAACTCACTGAGGTGGTAACATCATACAACAGTTTCTGTGTGTGCAAACCAAGACCTTTTGAACATACAATGACACTAAACCTTGGTTCACTTCACATCTGAGGAAGCTGCGCAGGGATAAGGAAGAGGCTCACAGCAAAGGGGACCGGGCCCTGTATATGCAGGCCAGGAAAAAACTAACCAAGGAAATCAAAGCAACAAAGATAAGCTACAGTGAGAAGCTAAAGAAAAGCTTCTCACATGGAGACACGTCTGCTGTTTGGAATGGTTTGAAGACCTGACTCCCTACAGCCTAATAGTCTCTTTCAGTGCCTGAATACAAGGAAGATCTCAGGACCTGACAATGTCTCTGCATCATGTCTAAGAGCCTGTGCTGACCAACTGGCACCCATCTGCATCCTCCATCCTGAAGGACTGGCAGGAGCAAGTGAGATCGGGGAACATCTTCTCCCACACAAGATCAATAAGCACTGGCGCCCCCAGGGGTGTGTTCTCTCCCGTTCTTTTGCCTGTACACAAACGACTGCATCTCAGTGGACCCACCTGTGAAACCCCTGAAGTTTGCAGATGACACTATTGTCATTGGTCTTATCCAGGACAGTGATCTGCATACAGACAGGAGGTGGATTGGCTGGTACACTGGACTGGCCAGAACCACCTTGAACTTAACCCACTCAATACTGTGGAGATGATGATGGACCTTTGGAGAATACGGCCCCCACATACACCCCTCACCATCCTCAATAGCACTGTGTCTGCTGTGGACCACTTCCGGTTCCTAGGAACCACCATTTCTTGAGACCTGAGTCCTCACTGTGGATGGTACCAAATGAGTGTTTCAGTCCCAGAAATGTTTCCACTTCCTTGAGTTCTTCATTTTTGAAATGTGTTCTGTTGTCAGACCTTATTGTAGCAGGAAAAACGGGTCTAGGGATATAATGATTTATCAAACATTTCACCACAGATTTGCTGTCCTCCTTTTTGTAGGCCATGCCTCCGGCCATCCAGTAAATGCATCCACACACACCAACAGATATCTGAACCCATTTACTCTCTCAGTCATGTCTGTATAATCAATGATAACCTCTTTTCCTGCTATTGGGTCTACTGGGAACTTTCCAGGTGCTGGCTTCAAGGTTGGTCTAACATTGAACTGCCTGCACATCTCACATGAATTAATCCAATGCACTGCCATTGGCTTCAAAAAAGGGTGCCACCAGTGTCCAAGATTTTTCAACATTTGCATTGTTCCCACATGTCCTACTCCGTGTGCTTCTTCTAGGGCTACTTTGGTAAGACCTGGTGACAAAATGGGAAGTCCGTCTGGGCTTCTCCAGAGACCATTCTGATCCTCTGAGCCCCCTCGGGCCTTCCAAACTGATTTTTCCTCAGGAGAGGCCCCCTTTTGTAATTTCATTACTTCTTCCAGAGTGGGTTCTGGTGTCCACCCTGCTTCAGAACACAGCATATGTGCCTCGGCTGATATCCTGCACACTGTTTAGATGCCCGGTCTGCCGCCTGATTACCTTGTGCTACTCTGGTATTACTGCTGTCATGTCCTCTGCATTTAATGACGGCTACTTCTTGAGGGAGCAACAAAGCTTCAGCCAACTTTCTCATTTCCTGTTCATGTTTAATGGGTTTCTGTCCTGCAGTTCTAAATCCTGTCCTCAGCCACTGTTTAAGTTCTACATGTACGGCTCCTGCAGCATATGCGGAATCTGTATAAATGTTAACCTTCTGTCCTGCTCCTAGTTCCAGAGCAGCTATTGCTGCCAGAACTTCTGCTCTCTGCGCTGATTGTGCATCTGTCAGTTCCTCTGCCTGTCCTGTGATAAAATCTGTCCATGTGTCTTCCACAACCGCGTATGCTGCCTTAAGTCCTTCTGTGTCATGTCTGAAGCAGCACCCGTCTGTGTACTGTGTACTCAGCCTCTGTTGTCTCAATGGTGAGAGTGTGAAAGCCTGAGAGTTCACAAAGGCCACCACGCCATGTGATGTTAATTTGTTAAGAGGGTGTCCCATCATGAGCTGTTTTTTGGATTATTTTAGCCATCCCTGCTGCGTGTCGGGTGCACTCATGATGTCTTTGTTCCATGTTGTCCAGCATTACACTTATGTACATGAGGACTGTCCTTATTCCCCCTTTTTTCTGGAACAGCACCCCATTTGCTGTGTGTGCTGTTACAGAAACATCCAGCTGAAATGGCAACGTGTAATCTGGGTGTGCCAAATGTGCAGCTTGCGACAGGCTGGTTTTTAAGTTAATGAACGCATCTTCAGCTTCTCTGGTCCATTCAAGCGGGGCAGTGAGGTTTCTCATGCCCTGTTTTTTGACAAGATCTCTAAGGGGTGCAGTGAGGTCGGTGTAGCTGGGCACAAAAGATCTGCTATACCCTGTGAGTCCTAGGAAAGAGAACATGTCCTTTGTGGTTTTGGGTGGGACAAAACTGCAGATTGGTGAGCTGGGGACATCCCCATGCCAGGTTGGGAAACTACTCTGCCCAAAAAGTCAAACTGACGTCTGCAGATCTGGAGTTTGGCTTTACTAACCTTGTAGCCTTTTTTAGCCAAATGTGACAGGACAATTGCTGTTGCCTCTAAGCATTCATCCACAGTGGGTGTTGCGAGGAGAATGTCATCCACGTATTGAATCAGAGTGGTGTTTGGTGGTAATAGGCAATCTTGGAGAGAGTCTTTTAGAACCTGATTGAAGATTCCTGGAGAAAGCGCGAATCCCTGCGGCAAACGAGTGTATCTATACCTATGAGATTTATAGGTAAATGCAAAAATATCCCTACATTCCTCAGCTAAAGGAAGGCAGAAAAATGCATTGGCCAGATCAATACAGGTAAACCAGCAATGGTCAGGGTTAAGATTTGTCAGAGCAACATAGGGATTGGGCACGGGAACGGTAGGGGTGGCCAAAGCTGCATTTATGGCCCGTAAATCATGTGCCATGCGCC
>JAHUTJ010075515.1:0-16832 GCA_036250325.1 Characodon lateralis | reverse complement strand
TCTGCTCTTACTGGTGCAATGTGCAATCAATGAAGACTGGCTACCAGGCTGGTCCAATTTAGCCATGAAACCTCCCACACTAAAATGACAGGTGTTTCAGTTTCATTGTCCAACCCCTGTATTTTAGGAAGCAGCTAGTACACAAAATGTCAAGATACTCACATAAATCATCTTTTTATGACAATGAACAAGCTTTGTGATCCTTAAATATATTTAACTCATAATTGTAAGATCATGGTAATGAAGGTACCATCCTCAAACAAAGCTGTTACTGGCTTAATAGTCTGATTTATTACTTGAAAATAATGAATGTTCCTCTAGTAGTTAATCAGTAGAATATTCTTTCAAATATTCTTTGCATATTCTCTTTAAAGTCACAGGGATTTGGAAGTCTAAGGCCGACATATATATTCAGTTTTTTCACAAATTTTACTCCATCATTGTCGTTAGATTTGTTATTAGATCTTTTTGTATGATGTCTCTATGGAATACTGAAGTTCAGTTATAATACGTGTTATACTTATCTAATAGCTTTTAAAGCCTTTTTTTTTGAGAGACATTTTTTCAAAAAGAGATTAAGATCGGGGAAACATCCTAATGATGGACCCAAAATTTCAATATTTTCAAAGCTAAATAGCTTTGAAAACTGCTAGTTCTCTATATGTCCTAAACAATCTCAAGGGGACTTCATAAGAGAAAGTTACTCTACCATAGTCCTCAGCAATCGAATCTTTGTACCTTGTGCATCATGTTAGTTTGTCCTTTATGTTTTTTTCTTGGCGAAAATGACTTCCTTGCCTCACGGTGCAAGCAGAAACACCTACACCTGCCTGCTGCCATTGCTAATCAAGCTTTGGGGTGTTGGCAACATGATCATATAGCTAAATCATATTTAGGAGACAATCACAGCACTTTCTGGACTTTCCTGGTTTCCCTGAAGCTTTATTTAAAACCTCTTAAAGTTATTGAATTTTCCATAAGTTGTGAATTTAGGTGGAATCTTACTAGCAATAATATTTTTGCCAGTGTAGCCCTTTTGATGCAACATGATGACTATAGTACATGTACTTGTTTTTTTTAAGTAACCACTTTAGTCTTCTAATTCAATCATTCTGATTGGATTATATCAGCTTCCCTGGCCTCATTAACACTTTTACCTGAGCTGATAATTGGATCATTGAAATTATGCCATAAGGTCAGTCTGCTGCATTACTAAACCAAAGTGCAAATTAGTTTTTTTGATTACTTTACATTTCTCAACTTTACATTTTATCTGATCACAGCAATTTAGACTCAATCCAAATTTACAGTATTTAAATTGACAAAGTGAAGTTTGTGGAAAAAAATATTTTTGACAGTCTCAAACGTTTCGCCTCAACTATATAGTAGGGATTCAAAGTAAAACTGCTGTTTAATGCCTCTGCCAGTAGGACAGTACCAGAATTTTCAGGTTTAAGTGACTTGATGTAAAATCCAAAACAAATAAAACATTCAGATCATGTAGATGCAGTTGAAAAGGTCTATTGGAGGTTTTTGTATTGTGCCATTTTAGGAGATGCAATTAAACAAAGGAGCAAGGTGGACCAAATCAAGTTTTGTATAAATGCATCACAACCCAACTTTAAACAATTCATAGTATGTCTAAATATTTGGTAAAAAATGCTTCCCACACCTTTGTGAATCCTGCCTTTCATTGTGTTGCAACAATCATACACCCAACAGGCTACTGATTCATGTGAGTGCATGTTTATATTATGGAAAGGCCTTCTAGGGAAGCAAAGGGGAGGGGAGGAATGGCAGAGGAAGTAGATGAAGAGAGTAAAAGTGGGTTTGCCCTTTTCCTTTTTCAAGCAGTCTTTTTTATTTTGGCTCAGCACCTCACAGGAAGACAGTTTGTGTCGAGGCCAGTCCATTTTCCTCTAAACAGAGGAAGCCTCATATGGCTTTCCTGCTCTTTGAATAAAAAAGAGCCATCTCTTTTCCCTAGACTTCTGCCCTGTATAGATATCTAGGATACACCCCAAAAAAAAACTTACAAGCTTTTAAACAATATAGTGCACAAATGCATAAAGGACATGCATATCCAATATGAAATATAAAATAATGAAGTTTTGAAACGTTTCAGTATTTTAATTCTCTTTACTGAAATCAGTGTCCTATTCTGCAGATATGGAGCTTATGTTTGCAGTGAAACAGATTTGCACAAGAAAAAGACACCAAGAAGTAGCTTTGAGATTCATTAGGAAATGTTAAAACACACAAACTGCACTTTTTGTTTCAGTTTTTCCATAAAATAAACAAACAGGTCATTTTACAGTTCCTTGCAAAAGTATTCACACTCCTTGAACTTCTTCATGTTGCCATGCGACAACTGCAAACCTCAATATATTTTACTAGGATTTTATGTGAATAGAAAGTAGCACAAAACAAATTGTGAAATGAAACAAAAAAGACATATGCCTTCACCTAAACTGACAGGTCAGCCAAGGACAGTTTTAATTAAAGAAGTATCCATAGTAACTATACAGGATCAGCGGAGATCCAGCACTTAGGTAAGAAAATTTGTTGAGAATTCTGAGAAGACAGCTGTTTGTTGAATTTGACCTTTATGGGTAGGAAAATACAACCACTGTTGATAGAAAGCCACAAGAGGCCGTTTTGCAGTTTGGCCTTTCATGTTTGATGTGGGGACCTATCAAACATGGAAAAAGTGTTTTGTTCAGAGGAAATTTTAACTTTTGGCCCTACATATGAATTGCTATGTGTGATGGAAACCCGCCACTACACATCTCCCTGAGCACACTGTACCCACAGTAAAACATGATGGTTGCAGCATCATGTTGTAAGAATATTTTTCTTCTGTAGGAACAGGGAAGCTAATAGATTAAAAAAATAGATGGAGCTAAATATATGGGACTTCTGGATGAATGTTAGAGGTTGCAAATGACTTGAGACTGAGACAAATGCTCACACAAGAAAATTACCCTAATCATACAACCAGATCAAACTTTAAATGTTTAGATCAAAGCATAATTATTTGTTAGAGTGGCCCACAAATCTCTTATTTGTAAAACAAAAAATATATTTTCTTTTCACTACACAAATATGCCTTATATTGTGTTGGTCTATTACATGGAATGACAACAAAATGTACTGAAGTTTGTAGTTGTAGTGTCAAAAAGTGTGAAAATGTTCATTTTATTACTTTTGCAAGGCACTGCAGTTCATTGGAGAGCTTTTTTGTTATACTGTTCTGTCCTAAAAGCCAACAGAAAGTAAAACTACCTCAAATACAAATTTTATTTTTCCAACTTTCTAGTTAAAAGGTTAGGGTTAGCATTGAAATTATTTCAATGCTCAAGGAAGTTTATTTTCACCAATGTCCTACATTTAAATCATGCAATAAGCAGAAGCAACAGTTGGGGTCATAGTTTAACAAATCTATTAAATGTCAAATGTGTTGTTTTTTCTCACCAACTGATTTGTCTCACAGGAAGATGATTCTGATTGTGGACGAGGGACCTACCTAAGCCCAAGTCTCTGGTCTGTGCTCGGCCTCCAACTGCTGTTCTGGCTCACCAAAGTTTTACTACAGTCATGACCCTGACACACACTCAGACTCTCACTCATACACAGATGATCATCACATTTCACGGGAGGCCAGAAGACATTTCACTTGTGCCATACAGGATGTATGCAGAAACATGTGACACACTAAAAAAACACACATAAAAAAAAAAAACTGTCAGCATTTCCATTTTCCAATGCCAAAGGGTGCTCATCCATTTCCTCCTCATCGTTTTTAAAAGTGGAAACATATTTACTGAGATCAGCTGGAATCATTTTCATCATCTACAACTTAATCATCTCTATGGTGCAAATGTAAGAGCTAACCAAACCCTTTAATTCTGCCTCATTTGTTTTTTTTATTTTTATTTATAAAGTGAAGATGGACAATTTCTTCCACTATGCCAGCTGGAAAAGACTATATGTTCATTGACAGCACTGATTTGTGAAGTCAGCATTGTTGCTTATATTTTTTGCATCTGGGCAATATGCTGTCAAGATTTTTTTTTTTCAAGCGTTGCAAATATAATTAATGTTTTTGTTTAAAATAAGATATTCATTCCTATTTATTTGGTCGTTTTGTTTGCAAAATCAACTAGCATTTAGTGATGTGCTAAGCGTTTTCATTGTAGCAGCATGTGCTCAGTAGAGAGCTAAAGACAACACCATCACTTTGACACCAAAGCCCCTAAACAGTACCAAGGACCACAACTTTCACAGAGAATGTGCACGCTATTTTTTTGAAGATTCCTTACATATGGGAGTAAAGTACATCTGTATTTCAGCTACAGCATTAGGTGTGCCAGACTGCACCCTGTGCAGATCCTTTTAGGTAAATGGCAATTTCAAACATGGTTGTGCTTGGACTGGCAGTTTTGGTTGTCTTTGGTTTGATGCATTGAATTCCCAGTGCCTACATAGTAGCTCAAAACATTCAGATATATGAATGAAGCAGTGTACCAGAGTTGTATTCTTACCATGTATGCCTCTAGGTTAATGCTCATTTCACTATAGTAGGGAAGTCAGCCGTCACAGTGATATTTTATGAAATGGGCCAAATACACTGCTTTTATTCTAATTCATGAGATCCACACCACAGCTCAATAAACCAATCATTTTGATTATGGGAGAAGGGAAAACAAACCTAAAGCAGACCTGACCTTGTGTTCTCTTTCTCCTTAATAATCATGTTCCTGTTCCCTTTCTGGATCACCAGACTCAGGAGCCAAGATGACTTGTGAATGAGATCAGCATTTCAAAGACTGTTTTATTTGTTTCGTCCCTCTTGCTCTTTCCTCCCTATGCTTGTTTCCTTTTTTAGTGTTGCTCTAAAAGTGTTGTGAAGAAAGACGCTAAACGTTTGGCGTCAAAGTGCTGCATTGTGATGGGATAAGATTGTCTGTGTTTGAACACTGTATTTGCCTGTGGTCAGCATCAGGGCCCGCTGGAGAGAAACTTTCAGAACACACTGCTACCAGTGGTAATTTTGCATTGCCTTACTTTATCAAAAGATCACATGTGGGTTTGGATCTGTTTATTCTTGAGCTATTTTACTGACAGCTGCTAAATTCTCTCTACCTTCCCTTCATCGTGACATCCTGCTGTTGAGTGATCAGGTTATGCTGTCTATCAAAATTTGCGTGTTGATTTGTGTTTTATCCCAGGGGTCCCGTGTCTATGTGCAGGCATGTGCGTGTCCCTCTGATTTCTGATTGTGCTTTAATAACGTATATGAAAATACTCTTTTGTGGAACTTCAATAGCCTGAATAAGTTTTGTATACATTTGTACACTAATACTATTTACTGTATAAAAGAAAAAAAATTATGCAAAAGAAAAAATGTTTATAATATTGTGTTGATTATTGTGCAAATATATATTCACAATAAAAGTGTTGTATTGTTATGACTAAGATTCCACCTTTTTTCCCACATGTTCCAAATGGGAGCAGGCCCAAACATCCGTCTTGCTGGAAAAAGAAAAGAAGATTAGATATGTGCTTCACTAACACTACATCTGGAAAATGGCCATCATTTCCTCATTGCCTAATAAAATCGGTTTGTCCTTCAATAATCAAGTCACTAAAATAAAAAATAAAATACAATATTAGTGTGGCAGAATATCCACAGAGCCTAAACAAATGTCAGCTGAGTTAATACATTTATTTATTTTTCTTCTAACTGGCCTGTGGGTAAGCTCAAACCTTTTAAATTTCCTGGAAGATGTAGGTCAAAATCTTTTAATTTTACCAGCATGTTTCCTCTGACTGGAAAAGAACAATGTTTTGGAGTGGTCTAGCCAGAGTCCTGACTTTGAGTTCATCACCAAAGTGAAAACATGCACAAAGCTGGTCAGCAATTGCAAGGGTCTGATTGCTGCACTGTCAAATTGATTTTTCCATTGATAATTGATGAGTATTAATAAATAAAATTTACTCAAATATTAAAACTCCTTTTACAATGTTTTAAAATGTTTTGCGAGATGCTGATCTGATTTCTTATCAAAAACAAACTTCTTGTTTGAGGAAAATTCTTTGAAACCTAAATCTGCCAGATTAAGAATTAGTCCATGCAAATTTATGTTAATCTTATGAGATAGCTGAGTCATACTTATTAGATACTGATTGGCCTGTTTGGTCACTGTTAATAGGATTGATTAATAATTGATTCAAGTAATACTGCTAGATCATAATGTCTGCACAATTTTTCTTTCTTCTTTTCTGTTCTCTTTAGTATTACTTAGTTGATTTTGGGATGAAAAAGTATCTTCTATATGTACTAACTGAAAGGGTTCAAACCCTTCCTTAGGTTTACCTTTCCTGCCCAAGATTCTCCCAGTCTACTTCTATCCTCTTGTTCAACAGTACCTGCAAAAATCATCTTTCTCGGCCGTCTATGTATCAGGTAGTTGCCCAAATAGATACAACCAGCTATTAAAACAGACTGCATTGCATTTTTAACACATGCAAGAATTTCTCTTAGAAATTTCTTTCTCCAAATTTTAGTTGTTCCCGTTTTCTACTTGCATATGTGGATGTTCTCTGGGTACTTCAGCTTCCTCCCATGGTCCAGAACAAGGACTTTAGAATAAATTGTTAGAATAAGTAATGCAGGATTGACCACAGATTGGAACATGTGGTTGTTTAAAACACACAAACTGAGCACGTGTGCTGAACAGGTAATCTGCTAGCACTAAGATAGCTGAGTTTCAACACAAAACCAAACGTTATAAAACGAAAAATGTTTAGGTTATTTCATTCTAAATTACTTCTCTCTGCTCAAACCTAACCTCTTACCGTGCTGAGGAAAAGTTGTCCAGGGCGACGAAGTTTGAAGAAAGCTTCCACAGTGAACAAAGGGTTAACTGCAGCTAACCTCCGTAGCCGTGGGGTGGGGCGGCTGGTTCTGTCGGCCAGCCAAACTGCACGTTACAGCTGTAGCCACGGTGATACGGTCCCGTTGTCCTTCCTTCGGACCGGGAAAACTGCTCCACTCGGCGTTGTAGAGACAGGGTCTCTGCTCTCTGTCCAATTCCTCTGGGGACCCGTGTAGAAGAGGTCCGCTTGTTGCAAAAGCGGTAATTTCATTTGGACAGTGACGTCATGGGAAGTCCGCTGTTACCCCTTTTCCTGGCTGTGCTGGAAGTAGGTTAATGCGATTTATTTTGAAAGTTCCAGAAAAGCTCATACTGGCTATTTATGTTGTCCCCATGGCTGGGTCCCAACAGTGAGATTATTTCTGTTATGTTTTATCCCCTCAATCAACATGCCAACAGCAACATCAGTTTACATTAGGTTCCTAAAGGAAGAACCTTTTTGCCGGCAATCTAAAAACTTTGTAAGATGGACCTTTGTGATTCAGTGGCAGTTAAGTTGAAGCCTTAGAGTTGCTTTTTGGATTTCTGCCACCAACTGCAGGAAGTGACACACAATATCAATGTTGCATTGACAGCATGACCCGTGGCTGGCTCTGCCAGAATCAGCTTGACATTAGTGAACCCCCATGAGGTTCAGTAACATGACTGTTATAGTAATATTTTTTTACGTTGTCTTACCAGAATATGCTTTTTTTGGAAAAGTATTGCAACCCGGTGACATACTACAGCAAACACATCAGCCTCTAGGTCATGATGTTCTGAGGACAATCAACCCAAGTCTAAATAAACTCCACTTCAAATCTGGTAAATGTAACACAGCGTACACTAGTTGCAGCGTCTTTAATTGGCACTTTTTTTCTAACTATGGAAAAAGTTTCCTGTAAGCGGTGAGAGAGAGGTCACAATTTTTCCATCACCATGAAACACAGATGCGCCTGGGGCATTAAAGTTAAAGCTGACATCCTGTAAACAAAATTACGAAAACAGTCTTAAATAAAATCAATGCTGCCAAAGTGAGTGCATGAGTACATTTATGGTATGCTTTCCAGTAACAGGCACAAATCTTTAATATTTTATATAAGTGTTATAGAAGTCAAGGTACATTTAGTATGCCTTAAAGGAAAATAAAGAAATGTAATGTAAAGCACATTTCTAAATCACAAAAAGTCCCAAAATTAGCATTAGTTGTTGGCATTCTTTTGTCACCTGTTGTTCAGCTTCACTCTTTTGTCACCATCAGCTTTACTAGAGGGAACTTCGAAATATATCTGCAATCGCTGAGAGAAAGAAAAACGGTGTTCTTTTGTATGGACCAACAAAAACACACTTGGCATGTATAATCAGGAAATGCCAGTCCTTTCCAAACTCACTGTTTACCACACACCTCTGTTCCCTCTACCTATGTTTTCTTTCTCTGCTGGCAGTTTAGTGTGTGTGTGTGTGTGTGTGTGTGTGTGTGTGTGTGTGTGTGTGTGTGTATGTGTGTGTGTGTGAGTGTGTGTGTGTGTGTGTGTTTGTGTGTGTGTAAATGAAAATGTGTCCAGATAAAAAGTTTCAATGTGTCACACCCAGTTCATG
Organism: Characodon lateralis; assembly: GCA_036250325.1. Taxonomy (NCBI): domain Eukaryota; kingdom Metazoa; phylum Chordata; class Actinopteri; order Cyprinodontiformes; family Goodeidae; genus Characodon; species Characodon lateralis. The sequence goes on along the minus strand of JAHUTJ010075515.1, from coordinate 8,313 downwards.
TTTGGGGAAGATTTATGGATTTTCTTTTCTGTTTCAAATGGGGCCTAATAAATATACAATACCAGTCAAAACGTTTAGACATGTTCTCATTTGATGGTTTTCATGTAGGCAAACATGATAAAAAATTTGCGCCAGCTCCTCTGCTGATTTTACACACCTGGCTTGTAGATCAGCTTTGCAGACGCAAAAACTATAAAAACTACCTTTGAAGATCAGTGAACAAAAACACTTCACATCACCCTGAAAACACCACTGTGAAATGGTATAGAAGCATCACGCTGCAGGGATATCTTCAACAACTGGGAAGTTGATCAGAGTTAATAGGACAATGGAAGGAATGAAGTACAGGGCAATCATGAAAGAAAAGCTGTTAAAGGTTGCAAAAGGTCTCAGATTAGGTCAGAGGTTTTTGTTCTAGCAGGACTCTCTGTACACATAGGGCCTGATCTTCAAAAGGTTTGCATGTGGTTTGGAACACGCAAACCTGTTTGCATCCGTAAAGCTGATCTCCAAACCAGGTGCTAATCGGATTGTGTGTTTAAAATGGGCAGAACAACGGGCGCAAACATTTTAGCATGTTCCTGAATATGCAAAACATATGATCATGACCCAAATGTGCTGAGCTGTTGATCTCTTCACATTATTGAGAGTGCCGATGTACTTCTTAACTGTTTCTTTACTGAATGCTATCCTTGCCCAACCTGTCAGTTTAGCTGGCCAACCATGACTTTGTAAGTTTGTAGTTCTGCAATACCCTTTCATTTACCAGATGATGGGTTGAACAGTGCTCAGTGGGATATTCAGAGCTTGTATTATTGTTTTACAACCTAACCCTGCTTTTAGCAACTTTACAACCTCAGCCCTGACCTGTCTGCAGTGTTCCTTGGTCTTTATGAAGCTGTTTGTTTTCTAACAAACCTCTGAGGCCTTTTTAGAAAAGTTCTATTTATTCTGGGATTTAACTTCACAAAGGTGGACTTATCATCTGACTTCAGGAGGCAACTAGTTGCACATCACGCTTTTTCGATTAAAAAAAACAAAAACTATTCTGAACCATTTGTCCTTATTCCAGTCACAAATATGTACTACTTTGTGTTGGTCAATCACATAAACACAGATGATGAAGTTTGTGATCGTAATGTGACAAAATGTAGAAATTTCAAGAGGATCAATACTTTATTAAAGCACAATACAACGCTTTCCTTTTTTTTTTATCAGCTTTTTATCAACTTGTTTTCAGTTGTTAGAAATCTGCTTTTGCCTAGACTCAGTTCTGACATTTTTTTTTTACCTCACCAGGACAGTTGGAACTTCTACACTGGGCTCTACATTAAAAAATATAAAGTATGCATTTAGATTCAAAAACATTATAGTGCCATATTATGGCGTAGGGCCTTTTTGCACCTACAACATCTTCAGCTCTTCTGGGAAGGCTGTCTGAAAGGTTAAGACACTGGACTTATTTCACAGGTTTCACAAAATTTCCTGAAATTTTGAGAGCAACCTATTCTTTAACAGATGTTTGTAGAAGGGTTTTGCCTGCCTAATTGGTTGATTTTATATACCTATGGTCAACGCAGTGACCAGAACCCTTCAGTTCAATGGTTTGGATTAAGCTAACATTGTTGGCAATGTAGTGTACTGTGTATTGTAATGTTCAAAGCATGACAAAGATAAAGGATAAAAAAAAGACCAAATTCCTCCTCTGACTAATGGTTGTTCATTACCACGAGAGTCTGGTATTACACAGAGTAGTACAATAACAAGTATTCTACAGATGCTTGGAACATTTATTCTGTCTTCAATAACTGTACGCAATGTATCCTTAGAGTCACTACATTTTTAAGAGAAAAATGTGGTCACAACAACAGCTCAGCTCACTAGTAGACATACTACATTATTGTATTTAAATCATCCTGAACTATCTAAGGTACTTGCACAGCACAAGCTGAAGAGAAACATTGGGAAATAGCTAAGGGAAATGGATGGGGAGACAGTGGGAGTTAAAATGCTAACTTGGTGGTTAATGTAGATACTCACGGCATGTTTCATGTGCAGATCCTGTGTTCGGTGGGCTGGAGGTACAGCTTTACTTGCTGCTGCCAAAATACCTTACACTGCATGTGCGTGTTCTTGCCTCAGCTTCCCAGCATGAATGTCTGGCAAATCACTCAGGTGGGCTCTGAAAAGCTGTTTCCAATCTGCCTGCTCCATACCATGTTCACCATCAACATGTTAATTACATGTATAAGGTCTGACAAAGACACATGTGGGATGAAGTATACCTACAGCTCCACACAGCTTTTACCCTGTGTCGGCTCTTTGATTTTTACCCAGCACTCTCCCTACCCCTGTGCATCAGTATTTCTGAGTGAATCATGTGGGAGCAAATTAGTAGTGAGAAACAGACAAGACAAGTTGACTGTTCGCAGATGTGCAAGAAATCAAGGAAACATGAGTTTGGGTTCTATTTAATGATCTGCTCTCATATTTTCCTTTTGGTATATTGTTGGGTTTCCTTTTATTTGTGCAATGGCCATGCAGTGGTTGTACTCTTGTATTATTTTAGACATTTCACAGAGACCTTTGTGGCTCAAATTGTAGATTGGAGACACTTCGATGTAGTACATTATCGTTTTTTATTGTGCATATTTGAAATATCTTTAATTGTTAATTGAAAGTTTAATTTAGGAGTCTCCAGGGGGACGTATGCTGTGGGTCACTGTGTTCAAAACATTTGTGTGATAAACAAACATTTACATCCAAAGGTATTCAGTTACAACTTGTGTATAACTCACAAACTTTGAGATGATCGATATTTTCAACTTCAATGCTGTACACTTTTGTGAGACTGGGGTCTGTTGTGAAATAGCCGGCACAATAGAGTGCCTGTGGGATGCTGATGTGTTTTTGAGACACACTTTATGTATACCATGCTAGAGGACGTGTCATTTAAACAGTTATGCTTTGTGTGGATATACAAACTGTACAGGTCATTTTGTTCATGAATTGTTCAAGTGTTCAGATACAAATGTTCACATCAACACCCATAAACACACAAGGAAAGGCAGACAAAAGACAAAAAGGGACTTTTCTTTCAGAACTGAGAGTGTTTTACTAGATTAAATATTTAGTGTAATAAAACTTAATATGTTTTACTATAGGAAGTAAATTAATCAAGTTTTAGTGTTTGACAAGTTACTGATAAGTGGGCTTCAGGATATTCATTGTTCATTTTAATACACTTTACATAAACTTCTGATGAAAGTAAAACTGAATTTACCAATAACAAAGAAAATATTGAATTGAAACAGGGATGCTGCAGACAAAACAACTTGAACAATGACTTAAAACTAGGAAAAATTTGTCATCTGAATAAGATTTGGTTGTTGTTGGTTGTTGATAGTGTGCAACCAACCCAGCTTTATTTGTACAATTTCTTTAAAATTCTTTTTTTAATATAGATCAATATTTTAGTCTGCTGCTTAGTTTTTCTGCTCTACTTCTGTTTACTTTTTGACCTGAAGTAACCCAAAAGGGTTTAAAAAAGTATATGACGAATTTTCCTTGAAATACATGTTTTAAACTGTGTTTTCTCTGAGCATATTGTGTGTACACAGAGTTTATTTGTGTTGCCTCTAAATGTCAGCAAACCTTCATTATGAACAGTGGCCACATCATGTGTGCTGATAATAGGAAGTGTGTTTATTTAAAGGAGGATCACTTGACACAGTATCTGTGTTTACAGCATCTTCCCCAAATATTTCACAACTACCTCCCCCTGGTACATCTTCCTTGTCTAATTGCCCTTACATATCTGAGCCACCTTTGTGTCCATGTCTCTTCAATCTGAGTCCTCTCATTTAAAGTATTTCAAGGTTTCAAAATGTCTTTTGTCATTTATATTTAAAACAGATAGTTACTTTTACCTAAATACATTTTGTATTACTGATGTCTAGAAGATTAGGGTAATCTGAGGTCACACACAAGTAACAATTTGCGTAGAGAATGTAGAGGCCATGTATTTGTGTACACCAACTTGTGTTGAAAAGTGCCCAACGACAGGGAAGAAGTACATTAATACTCATCTCACTCCACAAGTATGCATGCAAATAAAGTTGCCATCACTGCTCTGCTCCATTTATGTACTTCCTTTCAGACAAAAAATCCATTGTTTCAGACTTCTCTTCATCTGCATTCTCTGTGTAGCAGCTTCTTCACCCGCCATATCATTTCAATCTCCCATTGAACTCTCTCTCCCCCATTACCAGATATGAAGTTTTCTGGCAGTAACCAGCCACAGATGTGTGAAGTCTCCAATGGTGACGGGCCGGCACTCGCGTGGAGCAAGGCGGAGGGCTTCTGAGTTTCTCTAATTTCCATCTCCTAGCCGAAGTCTCGCAGACGCAGTGAAAACACACACTGGATTCTTGAGAGGAGAGTCAGTGATGAGATTGTGGCAGTGAGGAGTTTTTGTCGCAGGGTCACACTGGTGAAGGTTATTTAGTCATCTGCTGCTTGTTATGTGTTTGTGAATGTGTGTTCATGTATACTGAAAAAGATGAAGAGGTGGGTGTTTGCAACATGTTTTACTTCAGTTAAAATGTGACTCATCGCTGATTCTTTATTATTGCAAGGAAATCTGCAGGACCATTACTCACCAAGCCAGACAGAATATAGAGATGGAGTCTGTTTCCTCCTCTAAATTTTTCCAGCTATTTTTTTGTTTTGTTTTGCACACATGACGTGATTGTTACAAAATAGCCAGAAATGTCCACATTCCTGTAAATCTTTAGACTAACTTGATACCTAATCAATATTCTCCTCTGGGCTAAGGACTACAGTGATGCTGGGTGAGTGCTACATCAGAGGTGCTGGAAAGCACTGCCATAAAGTTTCATGCTATCTTACACTGTCATCACTGGAAATAGAGATGGCACTCATCCACCCCCCACCCCCATCACTTAGTCCATCTTATCTAAGAGGGAACATGTAGAGCAGTACAAACAACTTTCCAGCCTATTGTGTTTCCTGTTGCTGACAAGTGGCTTCCAGTAGGTGTAATATTAACAACACTGTTGATAAGTAAGCATGGAAAAAAACGGAAAACAAAACAGGATGCGTGAAATGAAAACTACTATGTGGCTGAGTTAATTACTACACACTTCTAAAACTGGAGGATTTTCAAATATTGGTGTCCAATTCTTCCAAATTGTATTTTCACATTTTCACAAACCTTTGTTCAATCTTAAAACAGCTGGGTAAAAACAAGTCCAATTTGGGTTGTTTTAATGCCTGAACCCTGAGTCAAATATGGACTTACCTGTACCTGGGTTGATTTAGTTGGGTTACAGGTTTAATTCAGCAAGGTTTACAATATAAAACAATGAGTTAAAGTAACTAATAATTTACATTAAAGCTACCAAAGAGTGAGATGAAAACAATTACCCACAGCATGGATTACTACTCCTAATAATATATTTTTTACCCACTTAAATGATGAGGCTGGATCTCCATTGGTCAATTGGTGACAGGTAGGATACACCCTAGACAGAGCCAGTCAATCCCAGACACAAAACACAAGAAAACAATGTAAACACTCACACCCAGTGAACAATTTAAAGTGTCCTATTAAGCTAAATTGCATGTATTTCAACTGTGGGAGGAAGCTGGAATACCAGTAGAGAACCCATGCATGCAGAAAGAGAACGTTCAAATTTCAAACAGAAGGGTATCTTCCAGAATTAGAACTGAGAATCCCATTGCATGAATTCCACCACATCGAGAGGAGCCAGTTGAGGTGGCTCGGGCATCTATACCGGATGCCTCCTGGACGCCTTCCTCGGGAGGTGTTCCAGGCACGTCCCACCGGGAGGAGGCCCAGGGGACGGCCCAGGACACGCNTACACCCGGAGGAGCTGGAGGAGGTGTCTGGGGAGAGGGACGTCTGGGCGTCTCTGCTGAGTCTGCTGCCCCCGCGACCCGGTCCCGGATAAGCGGAAGACAACGAGTACGAGTACGAATCCCACTGCTTAGGAGTAACAGTGCTAAGAACTACCCCAGCATGTAGTCCAAAATAAATGATGTAAAAATAAAGAAAAAGTCATAATATCTAAGAAGATTTATAGACAAACAATTCGATACAGATAAAAAATTCGTAATCAATATATACCACTATGAAATATTGCCTGTCTACATTGACTTTATGTTACATTCTTTAGTTAAAGTGTGAATGTTAAACATATCTTGCATTAACTTCTTAGCAGGTAAAAGGATAAAGTTACCTTAAGTTAACAAACTTTTTTTTACAGTGTAAACCTAAGTCATTAATATTATTAAGCAACATAATTTTAGCATCTTACCATCCTGTGGAAGAGATTTAGTAAGGAAGTCTGATCAGGTCATTATTTTATATTATTTTATAGTATACTAGGTAGTTTCAGTAGTACATCAGCTCATTTCCAGTCCACCACTCTAAATGTTGCAATAGCAAGACACTGCTGCAGCAAAGGTGTTTTTGTATTTATTTAGGATTTAGATTTCTGTGCCATTGCAAACTGTGGAAATCAGAGACCAAGAGACTGAGCAAGATTTTTATGTCAGAAGAGGATTACTTGTAAATTTGTCTTATTCCTCATTCCAGTTTGTGATAATGACCCATAAATCTTAAAACTCTCTCCCAATGTATCAATTTTGATACTTAAAATTCTGAAACCTGTATCCGCTTAACAATTTGGTTTCACAACCTGCTACACTGAATCCTATACCCATCTTTTACCCTTTGGTGGAGGAGCTAAGTCCTAGATAGCTCCAAGTATCTTCCAAGAAGCAAGCTTTCATTGAGTAAAAGTCCTTTCAAATTATTACAGAAAATAATATACATTTAAATAATGACTGCCTAAAACATTCATACAAAAGAAAACAACAAAACATCAACATAATTGGTGAATACAATTGCCAAATACCGCACATCGGGATGGTAGCACTGACTTCACATCTGATAAAGACCCACGAGAGGTTGTTCCTCAACCTACAGTTCGCCTAACAGCCTGACATTTGGGTGGATGATGCCATCATCTACCTCCTGCACCAAGCTCTGACCCACCTGGAAAAGCTTGGAAGCACTGTGAGGTTCATGTTTTTAATTTCTCCAGTCCTTTTAATACCATTCAGGCAGGACTTCTGAGGGCCAAGCTGGAGCTGTCAGGAGTGGACCTCACTATCCATCCACAGAATTTAAGGACACGGGCCTATGTCTCTGACAGGCTGGTCTGCAGTGCAGAGGCCCTGCAGGAACGGTGCATGCAACATTCCTGTTCAACCTCTACATTGAAGACTTCTCCATCAACTCCCCAGGGTGCCATCTAAAAAAGTTATCTGATGACTCTGCCATAGTTGTCCTCATCCCAGGTGAGGACAGCTCAAAGTACAGACAGTGAGCAAAGGACTTTGCGCACCGGTGCCAGCGGATCCACCTCCCTATCGATGTGGGGAAAACAAAGAAGCTGGTGGAAAATTTCTGCAGGTGCAGACCCACCACACTGACACTGGTGAAAATCCAAGGAACTGATCATTGAGATAGGGGACTCTTATAAGTACCTGGGTGTTTACCCGAACATAAGACTGGACTGGAGCCACAACACTGATGTTCTTTACTTGAAGGGTCAAACTAGACTATATATGCTAAGGAGATTTTTGGAGTGCAGGTGGAGCTCCTGAAGACCTTTTTGACTCTGTGGTGACATCATATTCTATGGTGTAGTATGTTGGAGCAGCAGTTTAACTACAGATAAGAGGAAGCTGTTAGATAAGCTCATCTGAAAAGCTAGCGATGACCTAGGATGCCCTCTCGGGTCAGTGCAGGTGCTGAGAGACAGAAGGACTAGAAAAAAATAACATCACTGTTGGACAATGTCTCCCACCCCATGCATGAAGCTTTTGCCGAACTGGAGAGCTCCTTCAGTTAAAGACTGCTGCATCCTCCAAAAACCTCAATAAATGTTTAAATCCCTGCTGCTATTTGAACATTTTTTTTTTACTATTTCTTGCTTCTATTTGCTTTTCACTTTGCAGCTGGTACACTTGAATTTTCCCACTGTGGGACAATAAAATATATTTATATTCTATTCTATTTCCTTAATAAACGTCTTTGTGAAAGTGTGATTAGGTAAACCTTCCCTCAGGAGTTATTATACACTGCTCAAAAAAATAAAGGGAACACTCAAATAACACATCCTAGATCTGAATGAATGAAATATTCTCATTGAATACTTTGTTCTGTACAAAGTTGAATGTGCTGACAACAAAATCACA